>MU857698.1:0-110665 GCA_033296725.1 Corynascus novoguineensis | reverse complement strand
ATGATGATGATGATGATGATGATGATGATGATGATGATGATGATGATGATGATGAAGTCGGGTCCGAGTCCGAGCCCCGCTTGCCTGATAGTCTCGGACTCAACATGCCGCGGCAGGCAGGCGGAAGTCGACCACGACGAAAGAAACCACCCTTTGGGTCTGAGGGTAGGGCCGAGATGATGTCAGCATGGTTGATACGGAGTTCCGGTTGTTGCAGCGGTATATAGGTGGTTTTGGCGCCCCTTGCAGCGGCAAACTCGCGGAGGCCGTTGATCGAGTTGTGGTTGTCGGCCGTCAGGACCAACCGGCTGCCGCGGCGAAACGGGTAGGCTTCGCCGACTAGCCGTGCCGCGCCGGTGGCGTTTGCGGTAAAGACGACGGCGTACTCGGCCGGTGAGGCGCGGAAGTGCGCGAGGACCCTGGCGCGGGTGCGCTCGATAGCCTCAGTAGCCGCAGCACTGGTTGGGTTGGCAGAGTGTGGGTTGCCAAATAGAGTCCGAGCAACCCGTTCGTTATGGTGACGGAACTGGGAGGCTGCAGCAAGACCGGAGCCCGTATAGTCCAGGTAGACATGGTCTTGAGAATCTAGGTAGCTGTATTCGGTGGCGCGCAGCTCGTCGAGACGGGCCGTTTCCTCGTATTCTGGGTACGAAGCTGATATGGTTGCCATCGCGGTACGAGGTAAGAGATAATGGAACACGTGAGAGGTTCGAGAAGAGTGAGAAGCAGTAGAAGATCTGTAAGCTGGTGGTGTTCTAAGTGAGGCGTGATCACTTGTGTGAGGGTGCTGACAGGAGCACTAGAATGGTGATAGCATGTCCTATCTTCAAAATCACCCAGTTGGGCAAGAGATTGGACAATGGGAAGGAAGAAGGATTCAGATTTCTGCTACTTGTACTGCTGGCTTCACTCGCATTCAAGTCCGAGGATGGTTGTCAGCACCAGGAACATGGCCTTCGCATCCGGTTTGCCCGAGGCAGCCCACCCTACGAAGTATCCAAAGTGTGTCCGCAGCTGCGTGGTTGTTATCCGGTTGGTTTCTCATGAGGTGTGTACAAATATTGGGACAATACAAGTATTCCTTGGCCCTCCTTTGGACAAATCCGGTCTGGCTGCTGACTCTTACTTGCCCGGATTAGGTAGTCGTTGGCTGACTGTTCGCCACTCGTTTGACTTTTCGGTCCTGATGTGCGGTTGCATCAGTGCCTTCGCGTACATCTAGGCAGGGACGTCTCGTTGGAGGAACACTCGTTCGGTGAGCACTACAAGGGACGTTGGCCGCAAACAAGTGCCTTGCATCTGGCACCTTCAACTTGTACCCATCTCATTGTCGAATGTGTAATTTTCATAGGGGCGTATCAGTCACTCGAGGCAAGAGACAGCAGCCTTTTGAAAACTGCTATAGCCAGTCTTGGTCTAACGCATTTGATAGCAAAAGTCTCTCTCCGCTGATCACGTATTTCTTTATCTTACCTTTATTTACAGGAAGTACGTCAAAAATTGAGGCATGTTGGGCTGCTTTACGTGGGCGTTCCCCAATCTGCAATTGATCAAGAAGCTGACCACCTGACAAGGCACTGCCCGGGCTTAGGCGAGAACCTGAACATCCGCTGGTCAGTGTCGAGTGTGATGGGAGGCCTGGTGTACCTAGATTCAGCCGTCATCGGGTGCCTTGCAGACCAATACACACGGGGCTGAAGCTGAACTTGGCACGCAGGATGCGGAAACGGTGGGGAACTTGTGGTCCAACACCCTCAAGAGCCCTCCACTGCGCAGGGCGCAGCCACTCAAGGTCAGATTTGTAGTCATACTTGTGATGTCGACGAAGCTGACAACAGGGCTGCATAGATCCAATCAAGTCCCCCCGGAATACCCGACCATCCATCACAGGCGCGTAGATTGCCGTCCCTTGGCTCTCTGCGCGCCATTCCCTTCAAAACTGTACCACCACAACCCCACTTGTTCAGAGTGGGCAATAGTCGCTTTTCTACCCTTGCTAACGAGTTGCCTTTCGATCAGCCGCTTGAGTGAGGTAACTTGGTGCATTCACGTTAAATCTAGGAGTCACTCCCGGACCGCGAAGATTTAATCATTATCCGCACTGAGAAACGCTTTGATAAAGTGTGGCGGTTGAAGAAAATATGGAGAATTGGTATGGATGCTCTTAACCTGCTACCTAGGGGTGGCCCGTGTTGGGTTACACTTGAATTCGGACCCCAAATTTCGCTGTCAGTCGGTCGGGCGACGTTGAAGGTTGTGCCCTGGGCGAGGATTTGCTTAGCGAGAAGGCCTGAGTTGTAAGCAGCCACACACGATGAGCTGCGCGAGGGTAGCAGTGCCATTGATCCATTGATGATGACGGTGACTCTCAGGTCTGCATCTTTATTGGACAGCCGGCCGGATCCAGAAGCGATGGAGGGAGGATGTGCTCCTCAGCGGCCGTTCGCACGTCAATTAAACACCTCCCACTCCATAGTATCATCGCTGTGCTTTCATTGAGTTCCCACTCTACTTCCCCTCTTGAGGCTTGCCCAGTTTCGACAGCCCAACAAGAGTGTTGGCTCGATTGTGCCTACGGATGCGTGCCGCACGGTTGGTGATTGGCGCTTCAGTGGGACTTGCGGCGAGCCATTCCCACGTCGTATTCTTTAATCCTTGATAACTAGCTTACCTCAGATAGCTACTGAAGTCTTGCTACTTCCCCATGTATGTACTCTCCACTTCAGGCATTGCCTACAGTTCTATCTCCCGAGACTAAAATGTGATCACTTGCAGTCACAAATCGAATAGGTACTCTCAAGTTGCTCGTAGTTACCTGCTCGGTGTAAGTCATTTCAAAAGAGACCCAAGATAGGATCTCCCGAATTAGCGGGCAATAGTCAACTAAACTAATCCGAAACCGAAATCTTTCGATTCTCTTCCACGCCGCACATAGCAAGTGTTTACTTGGAGTTATGGTGAGTAAAAGAAGCATTGTGAAGGAGGTGATCATGATTAGTGCATTTTACTTGGTTATGGATAGTTACTCATTCATGACTAGTTATTAATAACGAACTGTAACGTTCATTATGCGACGTACTTCGTAGGCTCAACCCTTAGTAGTGGATGGACGAAAGCCCAAACTAAATGTCTAATATATATTTCGCGCATTAGATAGGCGCACTCGGTAGCCACACATTATGATTACTACCTAACTCGAGATTTTCGGAGAGTCTCAGGTATTTGTATCAGGCTCTTCTACTTTTATTTCATTAGAAGTATTTGTAGCTCTTTACTTGCCGCCCTAATATTACAAAATATTGAGAGGAAATGAACAAAATACGAAGCATCGGGTAAGCTTCCCTGAAGGAATGCATTGTCGATGAGATACAGTATTATGCTGTTGGTCGAGGAAAAGGACGGGTTTGGCTCGCGAGGGAGAGTACGGCTCTGCCAACTGTTGGCATTCGGCAGCCAGGTGGATTGACGGACGACTTTATGCCAAGTGCCCTTCAGGTAATCCTGGGTCGGCCCGCGATCCTTTTTGCGGGGAAGACCGTGAGGCCCGAAGGGCCCCAACCGCCTGCCAAGACGAAAACAATCACGAGATCTGAGAAACTAAACCACCACGCGCACCATCCAGCCGCACATTTTCTTGCCGGCTGGACAGGTTGCCGCACACAATACTGGAAGAATTCACATTCGAAACCTTGTCTGAAAGAACATTAGATTCATATCAAGACCCATGGACTCACCGACACGACGGCGACGCCGCCCGGCGCTTCACCGCTTCCCGCTACGCTACTTGCTCATGGTGCCCGTGCTGCTAGCCGTCTTGACGGGCTACGCGCTCGCGATCCACAGCGACACCAACACCTACATGCTCTACTCTCAGTGTCACGCTCGTGCCCGTTTACCGTGGCTCTCGCGCATGCCCGTCCTCGGCTCGCTGGCCTGCTTCCTCGTCAGCTTCTTCCAGGCGGCTGTCGACTCCGTGCGCGCCTCAGGCCTCATGGCTGTGATCCTGTCCTTTGTGGGCGGGCTGTTGACCGTCACGACCGTCGAGGCCGCCCGCATCTGCAACGCCCCCAGCGCGCTCATCGCCGCGTTTCCCACGGCGCTCTGGCTCGTCTTCGATCTCGTCGGCGGCGCCCTAGTCTGGCAGCTCGCCATCGTCCCGGCCTTCCTGCGCCGCGACCGCGACATCATCGCCGCGCGCAGCCAGGGCGCCGGTGGTGGTCCCCCGCGGCTGTCCGGCCCGGCCGACCCGACCTTTGGCGAGGCCATGAGGCACCTAGCCAGAGGCGCCGCCGAGACGGTGGCCATCCCGGTCGCCGTCACCCTCGGCTATGTCGTGCCGGCGGCGCTCGTATTGGTACTGGCCCATCCGGTTGCCGTGCTGGTCTGGCTCTTCTTCCCCGTCTGGGTGTCACTCGTGCGTCAGGCCGTTCGCCGGGTCGTGTTGGCGGTCCGCGAAGGGACGAGCGCCAGCCTGCATCTCGAGTCGAACCGGATGGCACTGATCGCGGTCTACGCGTTGCCCGTCGCATGCTCTGTCCTATCGCATGCGTATTTTATATGGACCCTGACGCAGCCTGACGACCGCAGGGAGATGACCCGTTCCACCCTTAAGTTCATCGCCATCCAAGCCTTCTTTGTCGGCATGACCGTTCTGTATTGGATTTTGGTTGAAGCTGGGTGGAGAGCACTCCTGGTTATGGTGCTCGCATCGGTCGTGTTGGGTCCGGGCGCTGGTGTCTGTCTCGGCTGGGTTTACCGGGAGCAGATGGTAGATTTGGATCGGAGTGTGACAGTTGTGGCCGTCGGATCCCGGAGGCAGAGCGAAGATGCGGAACCATCCGAGGAAACCCCGCTGTTGCGGTGAGAGAAGGACGGTCTGGCTGCGGGGGAGCTTGGATGGAAAGTTGGCCGACTACTAGTATGTTCTATTGTTAATGTCTAAACGAAACGATGTACGGAGTATGAATACACGAAACCCCGAAATGCTGTCATGATTGAAGCGATAACACAAGCATGTCCATCTCCCGGGTTGCAGAGAAGCCTTCTGACAAATTGACCTTTCACAATCCCGGCCGGGTATGTCCGCTCCAGTCAGGGTCCAAAGCCCTCCAACCACTCAAACGAAACGCTGCAACATGCACCAAACAAGCCCCACAATGCACCCCACGCGCACGTGGGTGGGATGGCGGCATGAATATGTCTCGGAATGGCGCCATGGCAGCCTAAGCCATTTAAATCCGGGAGCAACTCCAACCACCACTCAAACGTTGGAAAAAGACGTCGGAATCCGCAGCTGGCATAAGTATGGGGTTGGAACCTCACGGGATCGGAGCATCACGGCATACCGCCGCCAGAGAAATGTCCCATGTCAGCCCAGCCATGCGACAGGGCCGACCACGATTCTATCCCAAAGAATTCAGGCCCAAAGTTAAGCCCGTCAGGCAGCTCTTCAAAGGCATTACTGCCGGTCGTCACTGCGCTGGCCTGCGAAGGTGCCACCGCGGCGGTGCCATGTACTGCCCCTTCCGCCATGGGCAAGCTCAATGCTCCTGCTATGGGGCTTGCTGATGTGGGCGGCGGCATTTGGACGGACCCTAGAATCGTTTGGTCCGTCGGAGTAGGCGCCGACGTTGGAATGGCAGGTTGCAAGCCGGCGTGACCTGTTCTTGGAGCCGGCAGGTGGGGCGCAAAGTACGAACTCCCCGCTCCCGGCCCAAGGCTGCGGGTGCGGCCAAGAGGAGCAGGCGGGCCCTCTGGCAATGACAATCCGTTGGCGATGAGCCGCTCAATATCGGCTTGCTACGTTCGCTTGTAAGTATCGGTCCGCTTACTCATGTGGCCGCGTGATAAAGCGGGGGAAAACTCACAATACTAGCAGATGCTGGACCAGGGGTTGACTGCCTGGCAGCCCGCAGACAAACATTGGCAAGCTCCCGCACGCGCTCCTGTGTGAAGCCCAGGCCTAGATCGCCACTGTCCGTCTGTAAGCCGTGGTACAGTACCTTGCAACACTGAAGAGCGCATCCAGGGAGGTCCAAGTCAGTCACGGGAGGGTTGCTGCCTGTGCTACTCAAGCTCAGCAGCTGGGACATCATGTCCGCCATCCCTCTGGCATGCTCGTAACAGCTGTGGCGTTTGTGCATCACAAAGTGAGAGTCCAGTTGCTGCAAAGCAGCTGGGGTAAGTGCTTCCTTCAGGCCTGGAAGAAATAGGCGGTACAGGTCAAGATGACACTGCCGCCAAAGGAGGTGGGTCGTGATGAAAATACCGAGCCTAGTGGAATAACTGCGCAGGCGAAAGTTGGCCTCGTTCTCGCGGAAGGAGACGGGTAGTCTTGCTTCGAAAACGTCGAGTTCTGCAGCGAAATCGGCCAATTGACTCGGTAGCATGGCCAGCGTCTCTGCCGTTGGCGATGCGGCTGCTCTCGATGTGCACTGCAAGATGCGGGAGCGCATCCAGTAAAGGCGGATGTGCAGCGCCATGAGGCCAAGCACGTCTGGCAAGGGCGGTATAACACCAGTAACTGGGTCGGGCCCTGGCGGCCGGAGCGGTTCCGTTGGGTCCGGCAGGTCAAAGTCGAAATTCCGCTCATTGCAGGGGAGCTGCAGTTGGATCTGGCGTTCAGCGTCGAACCAGATGGCGACATCCACCTGGCTCATGGAGATGGATGTGTCGATCATGTAGATCGACCACATCAAACGGCGGCGAGCTTCTCGCGCGAGGAAGCAGAGTTCCGGATTCTCTTGATACAGCCGGAGCGCCGTGGCGAACCGGCTGGCGATTGCGTGCAGCATGAAGGCGCTCGAGAAGCGCTTTGAGAGGATGCGGTGTTTAATGGCAAGCACTAGCGCCTGCAGACGGGATATGGTTGGCTTTTCGAGGCCTGCCAAGCACAGCGAAACAGCCTCTTCGACGCACCGGTTCCCGTAGTCCGCCATCCCCGGTCCGAGGTCGGTTAGGAGCGAGGTGACGCCGACGATGGAAAGCACCAGGGCCCGGTCCAGCGACCCGGCGTGGTAGAGCTCCATGAGGGAGGGCCGGTGCAGGAACGAGAACATGGCGACGTGGTAGATATGGCGGAAGAAACTGTCAAAGGCTTTAAGAGCCAGGGCCTCATCGGGTTCGCTTGGGTCGACGGCCGTGGCAGGGCTGGCGGTGCTGCTGGAGATGCCGTAATCGTTTGACGCGCCCTGGGTCGCGTGCGAGTCAATGTCCATGCCCAACCCGGGGGATTGCACTGTCGCGGGATTCGGGCCAGGTAAGGGCAGCGACCGCTTGCCGGGCCGGTAGACACATTCGAGGCGCTGGGCCCGGCACCGGTCGCAACTCGGCATGGAGCCGCTGCACCGGGCCTTCCGGGCGTGGCAGTTCTGGCAGGCTTGCCGCACTCGGCGGCGCGGGACCGATATGGCGGTCCCGTTGCCCTCGCCGGGGACAAGCTCGACGCCGACATTCTCGTCATATGAACAACTGAAACCGAGGCGCTCACAGTTTGTGCAGACGGTCCGCCGCCCGTCGCACCGGACCTTGCGTGCACGACATGTGACGCAAGTGTTTGTCCGTTTCTGGGGGCGGGGTGAGGTACTCATGGATGCCAGGCGGCTTCCGGTGGCCGGCGGGTGCACTGTGCTGGAGCCTGTCACTGTCTCCTCGGTGTGTCATCCGCCGTCGACGGCACTCTCTCCTATTCCAGAGCCACGATTGCCCCTCTGAAACGCCCCCACTCGCTGTCGCAGAATGTGTCTTGCTGATTGCGCGGGCGGGTCTGCGTCCCGGATTGCTGCAAACATCTCGCTGTGGCCAGGTACCCAAGGTAGCTTTGTTCCGCCCTGCGTTTTTGCTTGGGGGACGGGTTGCTCCTCAAATCTCACCGACCGACGTTGTTGGTTTGCGGCCATGTGTGGAGTTCCTGGGCAGCCGGAGCCTGCGGGCCTGCCACTCCCCAAACCAAAAAACGTGGTGGGTCCCCCGAGCGAGTGGGGAGTCTTGGCGGTTGAGTCAGTTCGCGACTCTCGCGGGCACAAGCATCACATGATGTGATCCCGACATTGCAGATTCGTCCACTTTTAGTAGAATTGGACGCAACCTTAACATAAAGAATCGGACGACAAGAAGCTATGTTCGCACAATGTGGGCCATTCAAGGACGAGGATAGGGGACTACTTGAAGTTGGCTCTTTCTAATCCAATGAGACCATCAATAAACAACGATTAAAGGAGCTGCTCCTCATGGAGGAGAGCTAGGTTTGCTGTAGGAAGTCCTAGCCAAGGAACTGTTTATGTGTTGCATCTTTGGGTAGCTGAGTACCAGAATGATCGCAAATAAAGCGCGCCAAAACCATAAACACCACCACAACTGGCAAATAACGCCATCCAAATTTTCCCAAAGATCCCAAACGCTGACTCCCTAACACTGACTGCTCACATGCGAATTCGGAACAGATATCGCAGACGAACCTGCGCAACATCGTAGCAGATGTACTCGTTATACCATAAGCCGGCCCCTGGTACGTTGGTTGGGCCGGGAGTCACGGATGTGTCGGGCTGCGGAGTGTCTATTAGCTCGCTGTCCGATGATTGCAAAGAGAAGACTTACCATCTTCACGCCGGCCAAAGATGGATGGACGCAGCTAGCATCCTTCCACTTGCTGGGACCTGTCGTTCCCTGGCCCCAGGTCGCAACCATGCCCTTTTTCTTCGCATCTTCCCCTGCATTGTACGATGCGTTAACAAGTTCCTGCATGGGATCGCCCAGCTCCGCCTCGCAGAGCAAGAGGAGCGCAGTGCCACCCGATATGTACGAGCAGCAGTAATTGGCCGACTTCGATGCCATGTCGGCGAGATAGATGCCCTTCCCAAACATGTAACCTGACACGGGCGCTTCCGGCGGAGCGATGCGCAAGCCCTAAATATGTCAGCACAAGTCAAAGGCAAGGCATTGTCAGAAGAGGCATAAATAAAAAATGAGAAAAATAAAATGCGGCATGTTTGAGACTGGAAAGGGCGAGAAAAGCACAAACAAAATAACAACAGAAACAAAAGAGTGGGGATGGAAAGAAAGGAAAGGAAAATAAAAAGGGGAAGAAGTATGAATGAATCAAAATGGAAAGAATTAATTACCTGGCTAAGGATACCACCAAAATTGGTGCAGCGAGAACCATGCCACAACAAACGCCGGTTCTGGTCCATCTTGCCAAAAGGACTGCTCTCGAACCGCTCGCGCTCCCCGTGGCGCTCGATGCGGAAGATGGATTCGACCGCGTACTGGTGTCCATGTGTCGCACCACGGGACTCGAGCAAGTAGTTCTGAAGCTGAGTGTACTCGTTGCTGGTTGGGTCGAGAGGAGTCATCTCCTCCATCTTCAACCCCTGGTACTGCCTATCAAGCGGGTGGACGTCGTCGTCGACAACCTTCTCCATCTTCATAATGAGGGCAGCGTCCTTCATGTCGCTCAGGCTTTCCAAGAGTTCTACTTCTTTCTTGACCATGGACTGATCGCGAATGACGGGGGGGCGGTTGCGACCAAAAGCATGGGGAATCAACGAGTAGAAAGTGTTCGAGAGGTGTTCAATCGCCTGAGGGTGGCTCGTGCCGTAGTCCGCAGCCAAGGCAGGATGGTCAATGAGGGCCGAAAGATCCTTAAGCGTCTGGTAACCTCGTGTGATGGTCGCTTTGCTGAGTTTTCCGAGCGGCAGCTTTTGAGCGTCGTAATTCAGAGAGGACATGGTGTTATTGAAGTATTGCGTGTTGAAGATGAGTTGCATGAGAGACTGCACCGCAGGGTCAAGCGTCGACTTGGGTGGTTCTTTGTCTTTTGCCTTCTTGTCGTCCTTGGCCGTCTTGCTGTCAGCCTCGTCGTCATCGTCGTCGTCCGAATCATCATCGTAGTTTCTCTCGACAAAAGCGTATTTGCCAGGCTTGGGGTTGTTTCCCCGATCTTTCCAAGCGAGGCCCGATTTGTCCTTGAACTTCTTTTCAAACTGCCGAATTCCATCATCCGCAGACCCGACAATGACATAGCTCTTCTGACCACGTTCTCCAACTCGGCCCCATCTTTGCCAGAATACCCAACTGGTATTCTGAGGGTTAACTAGAAGCTGAATTTCACATCGTTAAATCACGGCGCCTGGTCATGTGGTCGTTGCAGTTCTCACCTGGATGCGGTAGAACTTGTTGTTGTTGTGCGAAGCATTGGTCTGGTTCAAGGAGCCATCGTAGATGACTCCAGAATCGTCAATGTAGACTTTATATGTCAAAAAGTGACACCCTTCGTCTAGAGGGATTTGAATGTCCTTGCTCTTAGCCACCTGGCCTTCGCCAACGGCCCGCTCAACGACCTTCGCCTTGCTCTTCTCTTCCTCTTTAGGTTGGTTATCGGTCGTATCATTGGAATCTTGCATCTCGACATCATCGTCTGCATCCGCCTTCGCTGCGGCTGCCTTACGCCCTCTTGTCCTCTTGGGCTTCGGGGCGGTGTCGTTGTCCGCTGCACCGTTCGCGGCGGGAGAAGCGGCACGCTTTCGCGTGTTCGTGCTGCTCGCTGTCGTGGAAATACCGTTCTGGGACGAAGCTGACTTGGCCGCCTCTCGTTGAGTGGCGTCATCTCCGGTGGTCTTCCCCGGGATGTAGTTCTTTTCAGGTTCCTTCTTATTCTTTTCCTCGCATGCCGACAGCCAATCCAAGCTCACGATTGGGATCTGAAGCGACTCGGCTTTGGTAACCTTGGGCGACGGTTTGCTGTAGTCATTCTCAGTTGCCACGAGGTGTGTAGCATCGTCGGTCAAGCCGCTGACACAAGTCGCCCCAAGCGCCTCAGCTCTGGCCTTGATGGTTGCATGCGTTGTACCAGGGAATGTGCCGCTGAGAGCAATCTTGCAACCTTGCAATGCCAATTTCGCCGCTGTGGCCTTCTGTCCCCGCTTCGGTGGCATTATGCCTTTTCCTGTGCCGAGGTTGTGGAAGTGTTGTGGTTCTGTGTGAGACCAGCCCCAACGGAGATCTCTCTTGGAGTCGAAAACCAGTGCGCTCAATAACCCAACAATGCAAAGACACCAGATAATCGTACACAAAAGGAGTGACGCAGTCACAATGATTGGCGCGACAACGAAGAATTAAGAGGCCGAGGTGCGTTGCTGAGATTTCTGCTCGAAAAAAAACGGCTTGGGCGACCATGTAAATAAGCTTTCAGGAGAATTGGACCGGTTGCCAAACGTGCCGTGTCGAGCAGGCAACAGCGCCCTGTTGACAGGGTCAATCCGCGCGATCAGGAGACTCAGCAGGCACCAACAGCGCCATTGAATCACAAAGTCCCACAAAAGCTAGGCAGCTCGACCGTAGATCCACAGGCCGAAGCGAAATTGCTTGAATGGCCCGCGCTTCGCAAAGGTCGCCAAAATTGCCCAGCCGCTATTGTGGCCTAAATTCTCGGTCCATGTTCCGAACACGCAGTAATGTCGATTTGTTTCCTCAGTCGATCAGACTCACTAAGTTTCGAAAGATGAGGAAAGAGTAACTAAAGGAAGGAAAAGCAAGAAGAAACAAAAATAAAACCTAAAGAAGGAAGAAAGGATGAAGAACAATAAAAGATTCTTCGATTTGCCGATAAGTAACTAACTAGTTGATGACCAACTCAACGATAAAAAGATATCTCAGCTAACTGATCATCTAGATCGATGATACAGGTCTTAGTCTGTCTATCTAATAGTAAAATGTTCAGGTAGTATTCAATGGCGCGGATCTCATAAGGTAGGTCAGATAACTAGACGTTGTGTGAGGGCTGGAGAAGGAGCAGGGCCGGGGTGCAATGCCGGCCCACGCCCGAGCCGCGCCGGAGCGGGTATGTGGGGCCGGAGAGTCGGAGGCCTACCACTAGAGCGACCAAGTGGGCAACAAGCTACGATAGACTTGGCCTACTTTCATGTCCCATTATGGTGCGGGGGCTGGAGAAGAAGATCGAGATACATGAAGGAGCAGAAAGGGGGCGACAGGAACGGAGACAAAGAGAGGATGTCAGAGTTCAGTGTGCCTTCGATCTCGGTACTTGCTTGAACGCCGCTTTTGAACCAGACCAGTCTTCGCATGCCTCTCCTACCACTTCACTCTAACTCTTAACACGTCAGGAGCTGCTTGATCCCAATAGATGGATATGGTTTAGTGAAGTACTTGGTAGTGCCTTTCCTTATTATACATTATCCTCTTCTCTCCTCCCTCTACCTCACCCTCTTCCTCCCTATTTCTATCCTCAGACTACTCATCACTGGTGCCTCTTCCACCGTCATTAATCATGTAACGTAGCAGTTCACATCCTATAAATTTCTTACGCATACTACGCGTTACTCTCATCACCGCTTTAGCCGAGTCGGTCGAAATACCCATGCCTAGAAGGCAGCAATCACAGCCAGTTGCTATCGTGCACTGCCTCGAACCGGCTTCAGCAAATCTCTATCGTGACGCAGTTGATCTCCTGTTAGGTTGAGGAAGAGATTAATCCCAAGGGCCGTCTTGACAAGGGAGATGCTGCCTTGTCCCTTAATTACGCGATCTTTGTCTTCAGTAATGTATTGCTTACGTTGGGATTCCGCTGGAAGAGGCGGTCAAGGTAACAAAGATAGCAGAACCTGCTAGATGGAGTTATTCTGTTCTTGACTTGGGGCAATGGACTATGAGATTGATGATGAACCTGAGGAAATGGACGTCTCTAACTCGAAAGGCCTAGTTAGATTATCATTATTAGTTAATATTAACGTTATTCTTACACCGCAGGGGCGGTCGCCCCGCTCTATAAGAGCAATCGGTCCCTCCTCGCTATTTTACATGCGTGGCATCCGCTCACGTACTGCGCTCTGGCAGCCTCAGAGGCTACGGGGGCGCTCCCCATGATCCCGCTCATCCAACTGTCCGGAACTCACCTTTCCGGCTTGGTGACGACGAAGCTGTGGGCGGCCATCCGGCCGGGCGCGCCACTACGACGCGTAGCTGGCGCTGCGCATCTAATTGTTCAACGTAGCGCTAGAACCCGATGGCTCTCCTCCTCCTCTTTCTCTTCCTTCTCGTCTCCCCTGGGCTATTCATCTCCTCATCCTCCATTGAATCCCCATCCCCATCTTCCTGCTCTAGTTCTAGTGCGAGCCTGTACTCCCTTAGTCTTCCAAGGCTATAACCCATTGACTATCCTTGCTGCATCTAAGCGGTTTCCAAGCGCCTCGTATAGGGCATGCCGGTCCCTGAGTTGAGGTCTGGGTTTACCTCTTATAAGCTCCCGGTCCTGGCATCTGAGCACTAGGTGAGCCACCGTCTCTGGGGCCTCGCCACAGCGACAGAGCGGCGTAGGCACCTCAGGAACCCGTCTTGTAAAAAGAAACCCCCTAAGCCCGATCGCCCCCGTACGAGCCTGCGTCAGTAGAGAGCTCTTGGCTTTAGTCAGTCCACTGTGGGTTTGTAGTGGCTGTGCTGGAGGGTCGAGGGTGTAGAGATCGGCAGCCTCCCTGTAGCGGCGTGGGCGGGCCTAGTTAGATAAAGGGTCTTTTTATTGTAACTATCTCTTGTCGTTCGATGTATGAGCATGACCTACTTTACAGGTCTTCCCCTGACTAGTTAACAGTTCCAGCGTCCGCTTCAACGGGTCACAGAGAACCATCAACTAACGCGGGCTCAAGATCCTAAGATAAGAAACCTGGTACCCTGATCTATGTGAAACTCGGCAGGGCAATTTTGTTCCGTAGTGAATCTGTCAAGCCAACGTATCTCTTTTATGCCCTGAGGAGGCTAAAGCAGATGAGAGGAAAGTAGTAGGAACCGCTAGAGCTCATACGTTTCGCTAGCTGCATTAGAACCCCATCCGTACAATTAACCACGAAACCGTTTCCTTGTCGGCTGTTTCAGCTTTATGCAATGCCCTTGCGTCAAAGGCCTTACACTAACTACAGTACCTAGTTACCTGTCACTCCTTGTACCGATTCACAGCTCCCCGCAGCAGACACTTTGAACTTGTTCGCCACATATCATGTGCAATTGGTCAAGTTGGGTTGATTAGGTTGGTTGCATTAGTACCTTAAAATGTTTGGTTTTGTAATCCCCGTCCGTGCTGTACTACGCACCTCTGTATGCAGTGCACTACAACACTACAGGATGCGGATGAGTTATTTTCTGATAGAGATAGTTGTAATCATTTTCTGCATACATATCTCATGCCTCAATTATATTTACCTCTTTCACCTCCATTTCTCGCCCAGTTGACATATTTTCACCCCCAGTCTGGTCATGCCGCCTGCTTATGCGTCGTTTGGGAGGCAGAATGAGACGGTGGGCCAATCATCAAGTTCCGAGATCCTCAAATTTGCCTGCGAGAGCCTAGAACCTCCGGGCCGCAGCGTGACGTAACACATTTAGACGGTCTAAGAGGCGGGCCTGCCAATCACGAGGCAGCGCGGAAGGACGTCCGAGGAGGAATTTCATCATCGGGGGCCCCGTCCACTTGGAGCGGCCGGTCTAGGCCGCATCGTGGCACGACGAAGCTAAGCAGGATTGAAACAATGGCGGAGGGTTCAAAGCTGATATCGTCGCTGCCCTACCCTTCAAATTTTCGACTAACCCTCGAAACTTAGCTCGCAAAAATCAACGTTATAAGCTCCCCAACACACATTACGACGCGACCAAGGACGACGCCAACAACGTCGGTCTTTGGATCTGGGCACATGCGGCTAGAAGCATCGTCTTGGGCGGGAACAAGCCCCTGAAGGTTGGTGCAATTTGGGCGGTGCGGACCTGCACGCGGACGGACCTTTTTACAATCGACTGATCAGTCGTTGAACAAGACGTGCTTGATCGAGATCCTCGGGGCTCTGGAGCGTCGAGAGGCAACACTGCAGTCCAACTTCCTTTCTCACAAACACCATATTTGAAACACTTCCCCTCTTGGGTTCTTCACGTCTTTTTCAATTCAGCGTGCCAAGGCACCTCACGGTATGTTTGAAACATTGAATCTTTGAATGAACACGCTGATTTGACAACAAACCGGCACACAGATACCCACCTTTTTCTTCAATTTCTTTTCATAACCGCAAGTTGGCCGGTTAGATACCCTACCCAGCATATACAGCGCAGCATTCCAGAGGGCAAGATGTGCGGCACGAGGATCAGCTACGCCTGCATGACGACGCTCATCTCGGTGTCCATCACGTGCGGCTGCGACCGCGTCGTGGCCTGCGGCAAGAGCACGCTGTTTTGCGGGACATGCTCGCACCCACGTTGCAAAGAGCTGCGCGGCGAGGTTGCAATTCAACATGTGTAGGAGGGAGGGAAAGCTACGACCGCCGCGTCGCGTCCGGGGACTCCTAACTCACCGGGCTCGCAATCCACGACAGTGACGGTCAACTTCAGCTTCCTACGCGAACGAAAACCGGACCGGCACCGAAACAGTAACGACTATACCCTCGGTCCGTTCTGGTTCACATCTCGCGGGACGAGATAGCACAAGCACGGGTGATTACAACCCGAGGAGAGGTAGGGGGTATGTCAGGTGTATCTGGACAGGATGAGCAGCGTGCGTGTTCAGGATTGGTCTGGACTCTACGGG
The DNA here is from genome assembly GCA_033296725.1 of Corynascus novoguineensis. Taxonomy (NCBI): domain Eukaryota; kingdom Fungi; phylum Ascomycota; class Sordariomycetes; order Sordariales; family Chaetomiaceae; genus Corynascus; species Corynascus novoguineensis. The sequence continues at coordinate 95,091 of MU857698.1, read as the reverse complement.
AACTGTTTTTTAAAACATTTCATTCTTTCTTGGCGTCATTCCACCGCCAGGCACGGCAGTCTGGTCGACACCGAAGTTTTGGCGGGGACGATTATTCTGCTACTCTTTATTTTGAGCTCAACTTTAGGGCACAGTTTATGTTAGACACGGGTCATGAACATACAATACCACTACAGTCCTCGACTGTGACCCAGCATATTCAGGCGCGTGAGGCGATACCGGTGTGGTGGATGGGTGGAAATCGAGAAATGATCGGCAACGGTCCAGACCGGACGCTTCGTTCTAATATGTACGGAGTCGGTCGAGAATATTCATAATCCATGCACAGGACGTGAGAACGTGGCAAACCTGACAAGACCTGATCCCTGTGAAACACGAGTCAATGCAAAGCGTACGCAGTTTATTCTCCGCCCAGTGAAACGCTACGAGTATAGCTCATTGCCCGTTGCCATGCACGCAGAAGAACGAAATAATGGCAATGCTCTACACTTGATCAAATGTGGGACTTGAAACATCAACTTCTTCCATGTCGGCTACCCTGACAGGCCTGGCGTTTCTCTTCGCAGGCTTCAGCCAATCCTCCCGCCCGGGCGGCCAATACACCCTGTTGTCAGGGCCGCCCATGGCATAATCCTCGTCCGACACCTCTCTCCCGGTATCAACTTGTACCTGGTCGTCGGCGCCAGCACCGACGTCGTTGAGCTCAATCGGATCCTCGTCTGGGACCCGCTTCCTCTTGACGCTGACCGCAAGCTTTTGCCTTCTCTTGGGCACCTTTGGCGGCGGCCGGGGCTCGTCCTCGCGTTCGTTTGGAATCATGTCGTTGATGCGCTCGAACCCGGGCAGTTTAAAGTTGCGCATGAGCTCGAACACGGCCTGCTCTTTGTCCTTGGCCTCGATCATGAGGTCCATGTCGGGCGGACAGGGGGGCAGCGTCAAGACGCGGGCACTGTGCTTGCGCCGGTCTCGCGGCGTCACGGCGCCCGGGCAGGGCTCGCTGTAGTGCATCTTTTGCTTGATGCCCTTGCGGGTCCAGGTCGCGGTGATGCGCGCCTGGAGCTCCGGTTCGCTGATGTCGAGCGTCCCTTCGCGGCATTGAGTGCTGTCGAAGATGATATTGTGGTGATGGTAGTCGAGGACTAGCGGAATGTTGAGCTCCTCGCACACCGGGAGCAGATCGTGCACGCTCCAGCCAACGTCGTCGTTCTCTAGCACGAGACGAGCCTTGACTGACGGCGAAAGCTCGGCATAATTCTTGCGAAATCTGTCGAGAGTTGCGGCCTTGTCGCCAAACACGCCGCCCATATGGAGAACCATGACGGCGTCGCGGTCTTGTTGCTCGGGGAGTCGTAGGAGAGATAGCAACTCGTCATGGTATTCCAGGTCCCTCACGGCAGCGTCGACCACCTCTTTCCGGGGTGAACCTAGCTGGGTGAATTGTCCGGGGTGCGTGGTAAGCCGGTGGCCCAGCTCGGCGGCCACTCTCCCAGCCTCGGCAAGCACTTCGGAAGCGAATGGTGCCAGCTTGTAGCCGTGCACCGGGTGGCTCGCGAACGGGAACATCTCGGAACTGAGCCGCATGAACTTGATGCCGTACTTGTCGTTCCATCGTAGCATCCGAACGATATCCCGCGCATTAGCCAACCCAAGCTCCTGGACGAACTTCTGGCCCCGCTCGTGTGAAGGCTCCTGAGACTTGTCTGGCCTGTTTTTGACCGAGTGCTCGGGTTGAGACGGGTCCATCAGGGGGTATCGATGGTCAATGATGGATGCCATGCGGCAGGTTCGAGAACTGAACACGGGCGTCTTGGCCGAGCGCAGGTACGTGTTGAGGCATGCATAGCCGAGACGGCCTTTCCAGGGCAATGGCAGATAGCCACTGTTGACCGGCGGTACTCTGGTAGCCCCCCGTTCGGAGATGTCGGGTGCTTCCGCTGGGACCTCAATGCTCTCGCCTTCAGTACCCAAGAGCTGCTCCCGGGTCATGTCCTTGGCCAAGTCATTCTTTCCCTCCTCGTCTGGCGAGGGTAACTGCTCGCCGTTTTGTAGCTCCCCTATCTGTTGTTTGATCATCAAGTTTTCGTCCTTGACCGACTTGGAGTGAGGTACCTGCCCAACGGCGGTCTCGTCTTCAAGCCGAAGCTTTTGTCTTTTCGTGGCGCTCCTCAAGCGCCGTTCCATCCTAGCTAGCCCTTCTACGGCGAGCTGCATCTCTTCTTTGGTCTTACCCTTTATTTCTTGCAGCTCCTTGCTGTCCATGTTCTTCCTCTGAGGCCTGAAGCCCAGCATGTTTCCTGGTGTTACCTCGGCAACATCCTCGGCTTGTACTGTCGCGGATAGGCCGCGACTTGACCGCCTTAGATTGACCTGGGCACGAAGGGGCGTCTTGACGTCGATGTCAGCCAATTGCTCCGGCTTGAGCGCGGGCTTGGGCGACGGGTTGGACCTCCGAGGCATGGTGGACAACGGCCGGGTCGCGCAGGAGGGGAGAACGTATGGATACGTGCGCCCGAGCCGATATGGTACAGAGCGTAGCGGGTGAGAGCAGCGAATCGGAGTAGGACTAGTAGTACGCGATTGTCGAACAGGGTGAAAGAACTTAAGACGGATATACAAGGCCGCAGCTGATACACGATGTAGCGCGCGGGGTTTCGGGCGCGCAATTTGCCGAATGCTTAGTACTGAGAAAGAAACAGGGTGTAGCGGGAGGGTGGCGGGTGTAGGCGTCATGCCCGCCCCTTTGCTTAGTATGTACCCAGCTGGATTGCCGCAGGATTGCTATGGCTTGGAGATCGTTCTGAGACACGTGGTCCGACAGCTGCTAGTGCTGTTCGGTTCGACGTCCGTGGGCGGTCAAGAGCAAGAACCTACCTGATCAGATTATTATGAGAAGAGTGCAAAAGACGGAAGAAAAAGCAGAAGATCGTCACGAATCCAGTTGTTAGGTCGTCGCCTCACCACAGCCGCTCACTTCATCCCAGTCGTTTGCCGCCCGCATTTGGACGGCCACATTCCTTGACGAATGGGTTGAGCGGTTCTTCCGAGATCAAGTGGTTACCAGACCCGGGCGGATCGTCGAACTGTGCTCAATGCCCCAGTCGCCGTACTTTGGGTACCTGAGGTACTTGTGCTTACACATCAAGGTACCAGATTTGCCACGAGATCCAGGCATGAGCGGACACGGCCCGCACAGGATGCAGTTTCGTGTGGCGACCATTGAAAATTCCAGCTTTCAACAATTTGTGGAGCGATCAAGACGGCAGCACGGCAAAGGGGATTGAAAGTCCTGATGTGGGCATCGTGCAGTCAAGATCCGGCGAGTCGTGGTCGGGTGCGGCGATCGGCATCAATGAAGTCATTGCCCAGATTTTGACGAAACTCCTTGGCAGGTCTGCGCATGCCCGGCACTTGGTTGGTGCACAATATTGACCGTATTGCGTATGCAGAGAGGGCAGCTAACACTTTGGATTGAAGCCCGATCTTAAGCTACGGGAGCCTGTTGCTACTTACATACCGCTCACGATACCACCGTCAAGAATACTCCATCTTTAGCACCGTTCCTGGTTTGCATCGTGGTGCTAATAATGGGCGAACTTTGCTGTTTGATTGGTGTAACTAGTACTTTGATATAACTTGTAAAGAACAGGCAAGCTGATCTTCAGCGAACGCCTGTGACAAACGCCAGCCTGTATGGCTACTTGAGAGCTATATGGCTTGCGTTGAATTATTAAACTGAAGAACTTTTGAACTTATATTTTACTGAACCGTTAATTGTAGCCAACTGCTTCGTTTAGCAGCTATATATGTCAAACGGATCGCAAAATTTATCAGTCAATAAGGGAATATTTAGTATGAGAGGAACTAAGGCAAATCGTATAGTTATAAAAACACGACCTCTAGCCCTGAGATCTCAGGCTGACCTCGACAATGAAGACTCATATACGGATATCAAGATGAAGCTCGTACAGCGACCTGAAGACTGGACCAAGAAATCACTAGACAGGACCCAAAAATCACTAGACAGGTCTCAGGAGGTTGAGCTTCTGGCCAGATGAGATGATTTAATTCCTCTTGATAATTCCATAAATTAGGTTCAAGAACGCCGTGACACTCCTAACCAGACTCTCCATACCGAGCGCAAAATATCGCACTATAGCAGAGAAGTTATACAAGTTAACTATATTATGTTCTATAGATACATCTGATTTTATTACCACCACTACGATAAAGGTGCTTCAATCGTAGAGTTCCTCATCGCATAGTTCGATTACAGGAAGTAGTGCCTCGCATTGGATATGTTGAGATTGGCGACGGCGAATGTCTTCAATTTTATAACGACGATTGCCACCAGGCCTCATATGGAGAGCCTCGAGGTCGAACGGCGCGTCAAACATGATACCTTGGTCTTGATCCTGGAAAGAGCCACATAAGTGAACCCTGGCTAGAAATCCTTCTCTGAGATATCCAGGACAGTTTTTTCGAGCGTTGTACCCTGAGCCTTGTATACAGTAGCGCGTACGCAGTAGTAAGAGGGAACTGCGTGCGGGTGCAGCTTGCAGTACCTTTGAGAAAGTCTCGGGTAGATGGAAAGATGCAAATCACGCCGGTGAGATATTGCTCGTCAAAGCAGTCGGAACCTGTATAACGGTTGAAGCGAACCAGTGCAACGAAAAGACAATCACCACGTGGTATGCCGGCACCAAAATAGCGATCTCAATGCTCTCGAAATACCTGACGCAACGCGTGGGCCCGAGAATCTGATTGCCACCCCTGAGATCTTGGCTCTGTGAAAATGGACAGTTGCTCCCATGACATTTTTGTCTGCTCGTTGTGGGTGAGGCGAAGAATAGGAGTGCACTGTATCAGCGAAGAACAGTGACGCGAATCACGGGCGGCCCCTAAACTCTTAAGATGAAAGTGGAATATAACGCCATAAGTGGTCACCAATTAGGCTGAACTGTTTTTGAATCGTACCCCTTTCTCGACTTTGACGAGCAGCGGCGTACGTTCACTATAGTGTCGAGCTCATCTGGCCATGGCTCAATCCATGGTACGTACGACTTCAGCATCAACATAACTGTTTGCTCCGCCATTGCCTGCGCTCCGGGTATACCTCCAGATGTCAGAGTCTCATTGTCGTTCATATGAAGAACGATCAAGACATGGCAATGACGGGCTCTTCGAGCAACATCGTAATGGCTTGGTCGATCTCAAGAGCGCCCAGTACGAGCCGCTGATACGTCCTAGGAGAATTTAATAATGAACGAAAATAAAAGATACAGCTCATTTTGCGAAACTGTGTTTGTGGAGCCACTCTGAAACTTAGATAACTGTCTAGCTAGGATATCTAAAACGGCCATACCTCAACATTCCCCGTTTCCGTGGCCAGGTAATGACCGTGTTACACACAAAGCCCGTAGATTGTGCTAGAGATGAAACAGAAGTAACTAGCAACTCTACTTCAACGCTTATGTGCCCCAATATACCTAGATGAGGAGACGTTGGACGCTCTCGCCTTCCCACACCATCCGAGTTCCCCGACGCCAATTCGAAAGCTTATTTTCATTCGTACCCCATATATGTGATCGTAAAAAAGGGTTAAGCAAATATGCGCCGCGCCCTCGACTTTCTTGGAGGATTCCGTCGCCACACGCCCGAGGGCATGCGGCGGGGGACAACGGGCCTTCGAGAGGCGGGCGGGGGCCGAGGAGGGAACAGCAACGGGTGTCAGGGGGCTGGAGAGCCGGAGCGGGGGAGCGTCGGTCATTTCCTTGTCGGCCGCTCGGTGTTCGGATGCCCGGAGCTCGGGCGTCTCGGGGACGACACGGGGACTCGCGGGCGCGGACATGGGCGCAGGATCGGGAGCAGGCACAGACGTAAGGTTTTCCTTTTCGTCCGATCTGTGTCGGACAAGGGTCTGACTCGGGTTTTTTCCATGTCAGTAGCAGTATCCGATGACATTAATAGATCAAGTGCTCAATCTTAATCTTACACGATGCTTCAGCGTTCGTAAGTGCTTTCGTAGCTGGGAGGCATCTTGGTATAAATGCCTATAATCGGCACAGGCACGGTCTCGACAGATGAACGGCCGCTCGAAGGCGGTCCAATCAACCCAGTCACCGGGCACATTTGCACTAGAATATAGTGCTTCTTGACTCGTCCTTAATGACATAGCGTGTGCCTCGCATATATCGCTATCCTCGTCCCCTAAGTCTAATTTAAACAGATGTTAGGATATTGTCCAGACTTAGGAACAATTGTCACCATACGCTCGAAAATAATTCAACAAAACCATCGTAGGAAGCCAAAAAGCAGATCAGACCAGTATAGACAGGGCTTAGCAATTTACTTACCTTCAGCGATATCGACTTCCTCTTGCTCTCTTGTAGTAGGAATTGAATACGGGTCAGAAAACGAGGGCAAGTCCGGCCATACAATAAAGCCATCGGTGGGAAGAACGAGGGTGATGCCAGAGACGTCAATGGCCTCCTAGAGGCTCAAAGTCGTGGCCGCCATCACGATCATTCGGATGAAGCACAACTTTGGAGGAAACAGAAACCAGAAACATGGGACAGACTGCGATCATCTTTAAAACTACAAGCGGGGAGGCAACAATACATGAGGAAGGAACAATTGCAGAAATTTCACAAGTCAATCAATCAAGGAAATCCGTAGAAAGTGGAAGGAACTTAGTCGTGATATAAGGAAAGTGCAGCCTCTGAGATTTGCGCTTGTCGAACGTTAAGGTAGTAGAAGACTAACTATATACGTCTAGCTTTTCTAACAGTCTTACATGTGACCCCTGAACTCAACAGGTAAATTTCCTGATCTGAGCATGTTTAATGGGATACCAAGTGCGACCGATTTGATCAATACGTGCTGTGTAAGATGACCTTCTTGGACCCGACCAAAACCTCAAGAGATTCGACCCTAATCTAATGGGTCAGCGTGTCTCGAATACGGTTGTATCATTGAGATACCAAACTCGTAGCTGATGCTCACATTGAACAGTAATCCTAGTGGTAATTATTGTGCTAGTGCATCTTTCAAATCCTGTTCAAATGGCTAATTTGTCTTTGACCTGATAGTGCTGTAGAACTTCAAAGCATAATTATCAAATTTGACGAAAATACGTTGAAGTGATTGTGTTAAACATGTCGGTTGGAGAGTGTTCGGGAGAAGGGTCATTACGGCGAACAACGGACGGAGAACAATAATTGTAATCTTCCTGGCTCACTCATATAGGTAGATTATTATACCTCTCCTACTTGCTAGTGCCCTAGAAGAATCGTAATGCGTCATGGATTGGTTCACTCGAATGTAATAGGAAGTCATCACCTTTGTTCGCGTAATCGATGTAAACTCAACGAATAACTAATTTTCTAGGCTAGCGTTAGGATTCATTTCGAAGACCTTAAATCAGCGGTAACCGGCAAGACAACACCAAAGGCCACCAAACACCTGTATCGACTTCCTCAGACATACCACCCCCTTATTCCTCCCCTTCCTCAGCCTCATGGTCAGCTTCAACATCGACCTCGTCCTCTTCGTAAACTGTCTCCTCTTCTTCATCTTCATTTGATTCAAGGAAAGGATATAGAGAGGTCCATCCAATGAGTTTGGCGATTTCTGTGACCTTGAGTTCATCCGGGGAAAATCCCAAGTGTGGGACAAGTCGTCGGAGTGGGCCGCAGCCATACATAGGGAACATGACAGCATTTCCCTTGTAGAGATAATCCCTAGGATCAACCTCTTTACCAACCCAACCGGAAATCAACGGCCCGAGAGGACTAAATGTGCAGGGCCTATCCAAGGTGGTGCAAGTGAGACAGCTCTCGGTGGCCTCATCGTATTCGCAAGGGATACCGTAGTTCTTTGGCTTAATTCTCCGGCGCGCAAGCACCCTGCACGTATCACAGTGCACCGCGCCCCCGGACTTCACGGAGTTGGCGCTAGATTTGTCAACATACCAGAATGCATCAGTCTTTGGTAAACGCTTGCCGACTATCATTATCGGCGCTCGGTTCTTCCTGAGAAGACGTCGGTTTTCCTCAAATGTGGTCTTCGTCGGCGGTTCAACCTGAGTCTGAATGTGAACCACCCAATGGACGGTCTGACGTAGATGATCGAACTCGAGCTTCTGAATCATGGGCGAGTTACGGCGAAAAGTTAGATACTTCCAAAATCCGTTCGGTGCGTTTGGGCACTCCTTCCCTTCGGCCATGTTGATGAGCGCCGTGGTCTCCTGGAAGAGAGTTTCGAGCGGTTTACCATCGCCCTTTAGCAAAGCCAATGCAATTTTGCTATGCCGTCCCGGGGTGATCTGCACGGGGGCGCTGAACCACCGATCAGAAGAATGATGCTTCCACTCCACCCTGATTCCGAGGCGCTTTGCTGCGTCAAAATTATGGTATGGGCCAACAGCTGGAAGGCCACAGTAGGGGCGGGGGTGTTCGTGATTGCCGTCCATGATTTCGAACGCTAGAGTTGCGTAAAAGGGAGCTGTGGAGGGTGTAGGCTCAACCGCTTCGCGGATCTTGTCAGCGATTTCATTCGGAATGAACACCATGACCGGAGAAGTTGGCCTCGAGTCGCCAACTCGTGGACCCGAGAATCTGGTTGCTACTCCTGAGATTTTGGCTCTGTGAAAATGAACAGTTGCCCTCATGACAATTTTGCCTGGTCTTTGTGGGTGAGGTGGAAGAATAGGAGTACACTGAATCAGCGAAGAACAGTGACCCGAATCACGGTCACGGCGGCCCCAAAGTTCAAAGATGGGAGAGGAGATATTGGTGCCGTGAGTGACTTTCCAATTTGGCTGAAATCCAGTGTCAGATCGCACCCGTTGTTCGACCTTGACAAGCAGTCGCGCACGTTGACTATACGGGTCGAGCTCATCTGGCCATGTCTCAACCCATGGTGCGTACGACTTCAGCATCAACATGACCGTCTGTTCCGCCATCGCCTGCGCTTCGGGTGTGCCTCCAGATGTTAGAGTCTCATTATCACTTAAGCAAAGAGCAATCAGAACGTGACAATGACGAGCTCTTCGAGCAACATCGTAATGGCTGGGTCGGTCTGTGTCTCGGGCAGGCCGATTCTTGGTTCCGCGCAGATGTGCGCCATGTCTGTTCTGCGCTAGTAGGGACCAACCCACGTAAAGACCTGTGTTGTTGGCGTCAGTCTGAGCGGGGTCGAGGTGGGTGTATGCTCTGGCATAAATGACTCCTTTCCCGTTTTCTGGCCAAGTGCTGCTCTGCTTGTCACACATCGCAATCAGGCCATCAACTGTCTGGTTAGGGATGTTCATGGCGTTCTTAAAACGATCCCGCAAAACTGTAGAGAATGAATCAGCAATCTAGCGGGAGACTTAATATGAATAGTTGGACTTACGCCTGAGGACCTTGTCAACATTTGGGATAAAGAATTCCCAGTCAAACATGAACTTCGCGACTCTAGGGTCGATACCCAGAAACTCCAACTGAGATCGCTGTGCCCTGATGCTAATCCACAAGGCCTTCACATAGCGATCGAGAGCTGACCCTGTCATGCTCCAACTCCGCAAGGTGTCGTTAAGTTGTGGCTGCGAGAGAGCCTGAAGATCGGATATCTTCTCTGCTGTGGTGCGATAGATTGCACCCAGCACAAGATGGTCTTGCGGAACGGGAACTGGTAAACTCAGGTTAGCCGTGGATTGGGTTAGACTGAAAATACTTGAAAAGACGGTAACATACCTTGAAAATGAACGCCGAAACGCTGGACACAGACCAAATGGAACACAAGCCTGGAGTTGGGGTCGAGCTTAGAGTCGACTGAAACGCCTCTCTCTCCACGCCGTAGGATTGTTCTCCGCTTCCCTTTGTCGTCGTATGCTTGGGGAGGCAATTGCTGCTTACTGTCATCGTATATGAAGTTCTGTAACACGATGGCAGCCCTCCAATTGGCCGTGACTGTCTGGCGCCCGGGACTAGGCATGAGCATCCGAGCCTGTTCGGCCATAGCGGCGACAGCGTTGAGTGGTGCGTGATAGTGTGAGCAACCGTGAGGTTATATGATGTGCTGTAGAAAAGCAGCGCCACCAGCGACGATAAATTGTTGAAGAATGGTAATGGAGAAGAGATAAGGACGACGGGGTAGTGGAATGGGGAGAAGAATGGGAGAAGAATGGGGAGAGGAAGGGGGAGAGGAAGGGGAGAGGAAGGGGGCTTTATAGACAGGAAGGGCACTCTTCGTGGGACCCTACCCGTTCTTATCTCATGTAAAAACAGCAAGATGTGGCTGACCAAAGCATCTGACTTCTTATATCACTGTTTGCCGCCGTAAACGCATCAAATTCGTTGTTTAACAACTTAATATCGGACGATATTTTTGCAGGTGGCCCGTTGCCTCAACACATCTAATCTCACAACGAAGTTCCATGATTAGGTTCTTATCTTCCACATGATTCATAAGCTTATTCTATATGATCATCTTATTTCTCGTGCTGGTAAGCACCGAGCTCTGTAACTCGAAAAAAACCTCGCTGTATGTTCTGCTCCTTTGCGTAACCCTGCATCTCAATTCTCGTGAGCCTTATATCAAAGCCCTATGACCAGTTTTCCAGTAGCTACGTGATCTAGAGAGAAATTCGACGTATACATCTCATATTCTTCCTAAGTGGCTACTCCTATGGCCTGATAACACCATTATCATACGTGCTCTTCCTACAGGTGGCCTCACGGCCCCATCAAAGTCTTTTTGCGACCTTCCAAAGCTTCCCATCCAATCGGTCAGACACTATTATACACTTATGTTTTTCTTTGACTAGTAAAGGAGGTTTACGCAACAGAAATAATGCCTTTTATTCGTGCTCCTGTTTTCGCCCTTAGCCCCAAGCATGAGCACGGGAAGCAAAGTATATAATCAGAATCAGTTGTGTAGAGAAGAATGATGAGTTCAAGTGTGGAATACCCACAGCAGAGCTGATATTTGAGGTTCTTCTCGCTACAACTACAATCGGGACGCACCCGACGGTCAGAGACCGGACGCCTATAGCTGTTCATTCAATAAGGTCCCGATCAGCTCCGTCAGATTGGTCGAGACTTCGTATGTATTGCCTCATTTGAGCCGTTGCTGAACAGACGGACCGGGCGGTCAACGCGCGGGGTGACGGTGCCTATAAGTGGACGCAAGTATACATTCAAACCGAGGCACAAACTATATCACAAACAGACCCTGATACACTTGTTTGTGCCGTTGAGAAAGAGGTTCCTGAATTTTGGGGTACCAAGAAGTCAAGTTAGTCAATCTGCAAGGTACGGAGTGCAGCGCTAGGCACGACAAATTAGGTAGGAGCTACTTAGACACAACCACGATATTCAACCCTGGATTTGTCTTATTGCAACTAAGATGCACAAGAGCTTCCGACATCTTGTTCCCAGCCAAAAATAAATAGTGACTTGGTATGAAGATCGAAAGACATTAGTCATCTGATACAGTCGCGGCCCATTATTTCTTCTTCGCAAGAAGTTCAGGGGGGGTAAGAATATAGATCTCTCCCTCCGCGCTGTTATCACTGCCCACAAACAAACCGCGGCCTGCCGGGTCCCAAGCAGCTGCAGTCAAGCGGAAACAGTTGCTCATTGTCAGACCATTTGCCGTGCAGCTCGATGGGTTAGTGGCGCTGAAAATGTCCTCGTATCCAGTCCGGCTGTCGGCCGGCGCCACGGGATCATAGCTCCCATCTTCCAGTTGTTGGAAGGGAATCTTAACGACCTTGAAACCTGTAGGTTGTGGACGATTCCAGCTACCGTGAAAAGAAACATACATTGCGCTCATGTCATCGGAGAAAGCATTCCAGATGGGCGCGGAATGAGCCTGGAACGAGAGACGGGGGCGGACGGCGTTTTCATTGCAGGACGCGTCGTTGAAGTTGGCGTTAGGGGATAGGACGAAGTTGTCGCCTGTCTTGAGACCGCTAAAGCTGGAGGTATCCCAAACGGCAAAGCACCTCGGGTAGCCGTACCAAATATTGCGTCTCGCGGTGTCCAGGGGGTTGCCGACTGTGAGGGACTGGTTAGCGCTCAGCAGTCAACCAACAACAAAAAGTGGGGCCCTACGGTTATTAAGCTCCTCTGCCGGGTTATCTGCGTGAATATCACGTTGCTGTCCATTTTCTGTCCGCCGGAAATCCTGTCCGTGACAGTCAGTCGGGACGCCTCCCCCAACCCCCCTAAAGGGAAACAGAGGTTGGGACTCACATCACCACTGTTCTCCACACCCCAGAAGACACCATTGGCGTCGGGAACAAAGCCAATCGTGTTGCGGAGACCGTAGCCAAAGACCTCGCCATCGGTGTTGTAGTTGAACCCGTTGGCGGGGGCTTTGGTGGTGTCGAAGATCTTGATGATGGCGCGGCCTGTGGAGGGCTGCTCGGAAGCCATGTCCAGGTTGGAGTTGCTGCCAACTTGGACGAGAATCAAGTCGGAATTAGGCACAGCAGCGATGGTGCGGGTGACTGCAACAATGTCAGTGAGCTGCTGTATTGATGGCGGGGGACTGGTTCAGGGGCAAACCCCGCCCAACAACCATAACAACAGTAATAATGATCTTCGAGAACTTGGAGAAAGCTCAAGATAACGAAAGTGTGCAATACTGATACTTACAGTGAATTCCCGTAGACATGCCCCTGATGAGGGTCTTCTGGTTGCTAATGGTGCGAGCGACCGGGTTGTAGGTCCAGCTATAGACGGCAGTCTCTCCGCTAGCATACAAGGTGGTGCCGTCGGGCGACAAGGCCAGTCCATGGTTGAGCTGGGCGCCGGAAATGAGCATGCTGGAGCTGCTGATGCAGCCGTTGTCGCCAAAAGTGTGCACAGAGATACCCCTGGAGGACTCGGCAACCAGCATGTTGCCCTCCGTATCCCAGACGATGGTCCGGACTTGCTTCAAGCCACCAGCAATCTTCATGGCCGACCATCCCGATGCCAATTTGTACTGGTACCGGAAGTTACTGACACCGCTGCACGACTGCGGCAGGGGAAGCTCCTTGATTTGGGCATTGGCGCCTAAGATCGTTCGACCGTGTCAGCATACCTCACTCTTGTTGAACCTGACTGTGTTTTCTGGCGCGTATGACGCGACTGACCTGCCGTAAACAGGGCGGCTACGGCCGCAGCGATTTTGAATAGACGCATCGTCACTGTCCAGGCGTGTCCCGGTCAAAGATGTCGTGAATCGTACTACAGGACTGAGAGAAGGCGAGACACGAGCCTACACGGGAGACAGGCATGGGCCGTTCGGCTCGGATGGGCACTTTCGGATATTTGTATAGCTTTGTTACAATTCAGAACGTTGCGTCCATGCCCCTTGCCCGCTCAGGGGAGGCCTGCTTGTTCCTCATTTCCTCGTTGAATCATACTGTTACTCTACCGCGTGGTTCAGTTTGGGTCCTGTAAATGGTGTCGGCCATTTTGGCCAACCAGCTGTCGGGGCGAAACCTCCAATATGCTCCCGATAGCCTGTTCGGTAGATCGGCTCCGGACAACTTGTAAAGGACGACGGCAGTTGGCTTCCCCAACTTCTCCCGGCTGCGGGGCGGCGCGAGATGATCCCCATTGGTCAACAACCATGCCAATGTATATATTAATGCGCATTTCTCCGCTGTCTGTTCGAACGCAATCTGCCCCCCCGCCAAGTACTTTTCGGGCGTCAAAGGCAGCGACAATGCAAAGATTCGAAGTCGTCGATCCTTGTCTTGGCTGGACTCGCTCCTCTATTTTGGTGTTGAAACGTGACTAGATGGTGTCATCTAAGTTAGCGGGGGACTTTGAGTCTATACCTGATTGTTCGACTGGCGTCGACGGAGGAGCAACTAAGCCAGGTGCCATTCGCCCGTAGATCAACCTCCGAGCTGCAACATGCCAGCCTCTGTCTTCTTAACCGGCCAGGGTAAGGTACCTTAAGTAAACTCGCCAAGGACGGCCGGTGCAGCCCAACACCCCGGGTCAAGTTGATGCTTGCGACTTAACAGCTTTTTTCCAGAATGGGAGCCCGAGGCGCTAATCATACCTATGCCAGAAAATGAGGTCCGGACATTTTTCGACTCCAGTGGTAACTTTCTAGGCGGCTTACGTATCTCCTCGCTCGGTAGAGCACTGTAGCTTGCGGTCAATGTTATGATGCTTGGTCCTGTGATCGTGCATCCCATCACATACACGACCTGAAATGTTGCGAGTGCAAAGTTGGTCTCCAGGTGCCTTTGATGTGGTGCCGGAAACTTGTCTTCAGCTATCGGAAAGCTGCACACGTCATATTTGATGATTCATCAATCACAAACTAGTAGTGAAGCGTCATGTATACTTCAGTGAAGACTCAGGCTGCGAGCACAATGTAGTCAGTAGTATCTTATCTGGTTCGACCATTTCCTGACCTTCTCCTGTTTTTTTCTCCTCTTTGCCTCAGTATAGTTGATGCACATGAGTATTTAGTGACTCACTTGTCGAGCTCGGCATCCGCGAGGGTAATATAACTAAGAATAGCTTCGTGTTGGAGCTTGCGCTGGCATGGGAGCTATCCGCCCATCGGAACGGCTGTCCCTGGTCTTTCCGATGGTCGTGTAAGTTTATCTCCTTAGAAGTTCAAAATAGTTATTGTGCTTCAAGCCAACTCTTCCAGCTTCATCAGAGCACCGATCAAACAACAAATTACGAGAACGGACCTTCCCCCTTCTCCCTTTGATAAGACTCGCCCCTCAACGCTAGATGACGACAGGACAGTGATTTTTAAACAGAAGCTGACGGACAGTCTTGTACGAGCCTCTCCCTCTCAGGGATATTCTATCATTGAATGGTTGCAGAATGGGAAACACGAGCACGGGGAATTTCCCTCGAGTTTCTTCCAGCTACCTACATAGTAAGTTGTCGCGTATTGTCATTAACAATGGGCGATGCCAATAGCTCCAGAGGCGGGTTTCAATCTCAACTTGAGCTTGCTATCCAGAAGAAAACCGTAACGTCATAGTTCACACATGATCACCGCTCTGCCACTCGGTGATGCCATAGTTACCCGTAACGCGATTGGCCCGCGAGATGCACCAGTAAGACCAAGATTTGGTCGTGGGGGACTTGCAATCGAAAGACTCGGAGCCTAGGTACCAAATTCGCCTTCAACGTCGAACCACCATTTGACGTAGGTGGTGTCTTCCCGTCTCAAACTCCTTTCGGCAACTTCGACCTGGGTGCGGATGCCTCGCGTTGCAAGCGGCCCGCATTTGATTGCACTCGGGCGCCACTGCACTTAACCATGAGCGTAACTGCGAGTTAGTTACACACTTTGCTGTCTGGTCTCATGCTACAGCGGATCGCGAAGAGTAGCCTTCGACGACGATTTGGCCTCACTGCAACGCAGCTGGAAATCGCCAATGAGCAACAGGTTTCAGGTTGTCAAGATTCCGTTCCAGAAGCGGAAGATGGGAGCTATGAACCGGTGGGGGCCGCGGGCAGCCAAGATGGGTACACCGACCCGAACCAACTTTGGTGAGACCACGGGGTCATCTCTAGGAACGGCAAGTATAATAGTGATTGTGTGAAGTCACAGGAATCGCCGCTCAGGAGGACATGAGACCAGTATGTGAAATCTTTCAATCGACCGCGTAGGTACGAGGATATCAGTCATAGGGCTTCAATGTGAAGCTGACGAAGATTTAATCATCGGGATCACATGTAGGGGCAGAACGCATGGCGAGGATCCTTCGAGGTACCGGGCTCGTTGACTACGAACACCAATGAATAAGATAAAAACAACTTCTTTAAAAACTTCATAGATCGTGTGATTGCTGAGGATATGGTCATAAGTGGGACGAACCCCGTCAAACTATCCTCTGTAAGGGTTCAGCGAAGGGGTAAGATTATCAAGAGTCTATAGGTTCGGTGAAGTTAGGAGGTTAACAAGAGGTGTTCTCACAATGCATGCTAAAGGTGTGTTCCAAACTGTGGTTGTATTGTTAGCTGGAGAACTTCCAAAATGCGCATTAGACACTAATATACTTATGTCTTCGGTGCGATGTCTCTAGGTCTCTCACGGTTGCTGGCGACTCTGAGCTATCCCGTTGCGCCTTGCGTTGGGCATCAGTTCTGATTTGGCCCCGCAGGCTTGCGTTGAACTAGGAACTAAACAACAAACCAATGTTGCGCAGGCCGTGGCCCAGCCCTCATGCGGAGGTAGCCCATAACCCCAACCCTGAGGGCACCTCCCGTCGCATCTTCCTTCTTTCTTTCTCCATTCCTTGTTATTCTATATTTATCTTTTAGAAGCGATCTTTAACTAGTTAACTGGTTATTCACCGTTAAATGTATTTGAACTCCGAATTGAGCTAGTTCAAGTACAGATTATGTCGGAAAGACCCTGGTCACCTTAGGACGCAGGATGGGCCCACATCATTATCGAACACGCGAGCCCCACCACCACTTTGGCCTCGTCGAGCCATCCTCAAGAAACAAACCACAACACACATCTTCCAGGGTCACCGGCTACCGCATCTCGCCATGGTTCTTCAAGATCTCGGCCGCCGCATCAATGCGGCTGTCAGCGATCTGACGCGCGCGCCGAACCTGGATGAAAAGGCAAGTGAGCGTTGTCCGTCCCACATTGGAGAGGCGACGGCTCTCTGCGAGGGAAGATGCCACGGCACAAAAATGCTGACTCTCTACCAACGGGCAGGCTTTCGATTCCATGCTCAAGCAAATTTGCTCTGCTCTTCTCGAAGCCGATGTCAACGTGCGCTTGGTCGGCCAGCTGCGCAAGTCGATCCGCTCGACCGTCAACTTCAAGGAGCTCCCACCCGCCGTGAACAAGAAGCGCCTCATCCAGAAAGCCGTCTTTGACGAGCTCGTCCGCCTTGTCGACCCACATGCGGAACCATTCAAGCCGAAGAAGGGCAAATCCAACGTCATTATGTTCGTCGGTCTTCAAGGTGCCGGAAAGACGACAACCTGCACAAAGCTCGCCCGGCATTACCAGTCGCGGGGGTTCCGCGCCTGTCTGGTGTGCGCGGATACCTTCCGTGCCGGTGCCTTCGACCAGTTGAAGCAGAATGCAACAAAGGCCAAGATTCCGTACTACGGCAGCCTGACAGAAACCGACCCTGCCGTGGTTGCCAGGGATGGCGTCGAAAAATTCAAGAAGGAGCGGTTCGAGGTCATCATTGTAGATACTTCGGGTCGCCACAGGCAGGAGAGCGCTCTGTTTCAGGAAATGATGGATATTCAAACGGCCATCAAGCCTGACGAGACCATCATGGTCCTGGACGCTTCGATCGGTCAGCAGGCTGAGGCCCAGGCGAAAGCATTCAAGGAGGCCGCTGACTTTGGCGCCATCATCATCACCAAGACGGACGGCCACGCTGCCGGCGGTGGCGCCATCTCGGCCGTCGCTGCGACCCACACGCCTATCGTCTTTATCGGCACCGGCGAACACATGCTGGACTTTGAGCGTTTCGTGCCGCGCAACTTCATCAGCAAGCTGCTGGGCATGGGCGACATGGCCGGCCTGGTTGAGCACGTGCAGAGCTTGAAGCTAGACCAAAAGGAGACGATCAAGCACATCAGCGAGGGCATCTTCACCGTCCGCGACCTCCGCGACCAGTTGCAGAATATCATGAAGATGGGCCCGCTCAGCAAGATGGCCGGCATGATACCCGGCATGAGCAACATGATGCAGGGCATGGACGACGAGGAGGGCTCGCTCAAGCTCAAGCGCATGATCTACATTTGCGACAGCATGACGGACAAGGAACTCGACAGCGACGGCAAGATTTTCATCGAGCAACCGACGCGCATGACACGGGTCGCCCGAGGGTCGGGCACCACCGTCCGCGAGGTCGAGGACCTGCTCACGCAGCAGCGCATGATGGCCGGCATGGCCAAGAAGATGGGGGGCAATATGAAGAACATGCAGCGCGCCCAGAGCGCCATGGCCGGCGGCAACAAAGCCCAGCAGCTCGCCGCCATGCAGAAGCGGTTGCAGAGCATGGGCGGCGCCGGCGCCGCCGGCGGCATGCCCGACATGGCCAGCCTCATGAAGATGTTTGGTGGCGGGGGCGGAGGGGGCGGCATGCCCGGGCTCGGGGGGATGGACATGAATGCCATGATGAAGCAGATGAGCAACATGATGGGCGGGCAAGGCGGCCGCGGCGGGCGGAGGTAGTATGTGTTGTTGGCTACGCCTTAAACGTCTTCGAGCGAGCTCAAAGGAATTGCATTGTCTGGCGTTAGGGATATCGGCTGGTTTTCCAAGTTTATCATACCCATATCACGTTCGCGCCTGCTTAGCTCATTGGAGCTTCGATTTTGATTGTAGAGGTCATCTGTTGGTTTGTTCCGTCGTCGATGCTGCCGTCGCTTTCAACTCCTCACACATCTGGAGTATTCGCATCAACCTCGCAGCCCTTCTTCTCATTACCCTCCCAGCGATCTTCTCCATACGCCCCATCATGGCCTTTTCTATCTAACTTGACGTTATCTCTACTGTTGGCTCCGTTTCTGTGGGTTCTTCCATTGTGATTGATGTCGCTATCTTATCACCATCGTCATGACTACAGAAATTGCCATTGCTATCGCCACAAAACACAAGGACAGCGGCTGCTATAGCAGGACTAGAGATGTCAAGTGGTAGCCGTGGTTACAATGATATCAGAACCTCGAGAAATTACCGCCATGTTGTAATTCTCACGAATATATCCAGCCTACTCCATCAGAATCTCCCTGCAGCATCAACAAGCCCCGTTGGAGCCGCACCCAAGACTCATCATCATGGGACTGGTCGCAGGAACGGGTGTGCCTCAGTGTTGAGGACGTACTTATCAAGGCTGATCAGGTCAGGCGGCGAGAAGACGAGGTAAAAGTACTTGAGCGTCTCGGCAATCCAGAAACTCTGGTTAAGAAACGGTCAGCATGAAAGGGACTGCGAATCGGCAAGCAAAAGGGAAAACGGACCTCCATGTAGTCCTCCTGCGGCAGTTGTGGCATTGCAACGGTGACATCCAAGACAGCGGCGTTGCACGTTTCGGTAGCCGTCCCTCTAGCAACGGCCTGGAACATGTCCCACGCAGCCTCCTGCCATTCGGCGTCTCCAGTGATGCGCCACATGTAAAACACGCTCTCGATAGCCTCGGGCCGGAGAATGTATCGTGGGTCCTTGGCCGTCGTGAACCCTTTGGGAAGATGAGGCTTGTACTCGGGCCGCTTAGCCCTCTCTTCCATCCATCGCTCCTCGTCCCACGTGCAGGGCGGCTCCTCCGAGCCGCGGCTCCCGCAAGGTATCATGTCAATCCGTTCTGGCATCATCCCCGTGGGGAAGGACCTGTAGGCGTAGACGCACCCACGCGTGAGTTTTGCGCCGACCTCAACGTCCTCGTCGCTCGCGAGCAGCCGACCGGCTAGGGCGAAGGTGCCTCCGATGAAGCAGGCCAGGTGCTCCGTCTCCGGGTCCAAGCGGGGCTCGCCGCCCAGATCGACCTGCACGTTCCCGCTCATGAGGATGTCATCCTCATGGGGGATCATGGGCCGAAAAAAGAGGTGCTGCTTGGCGGCGTCCATGAAGCCGCGCGTCAGAGCGGCCAGCTGGGGGTCGGTGCCGGAAAGGAGGGCGTGCATCTTGGGGAAATATTCGTAGAGCGAATCGGCACAGCCGCCGAGAGTGAAGGTGCGGCCTGTGGTTACGTCCGCTCTGGACATGGACACGAACATGGGAAACAGCCCCGGGAGGAGAGTCTGGTTCTGCCCCCGAAAGAAAAGATCGACGATGCCCGTGATGGCGTCATAATACTTAGGGTTACCGGTGATTTGGCTTAGCCGGGTAAGCTCGAGGGTCAACGTTCCCGGGGAAGCGGACACGACAGAGGGCTCAACCAGGAGACCGGATCCGTTAATGGCGGCTTCGAGATTGATGTTGTCAACGGGCATGCGGTTCTCGGTATTGAAGCCACCATAGATGAGATCACCCAGCTCGATAGCTTTCTGCAGCAGCACCTCCCGTCCGGAGAGGTCGTATGCCGCTATGAGGCCCCCGAGATACCGAATGTTTGTTTCAAAGATGTTGACCTGAGGGCTTGAGGAGTGGCCAAAGTCAATCTCAGCCACAGCCGCGACCGCCTCGTCAAACTGGTCCCTTAGGCCCATGATCCAGAGCGTGTCCAACGAGTCGACCAGGGTGGCGGCCCAGCCCGAGAACTGGTCCCTCCCGTTCTTGGACAGCGGCAGCAGGGCATCCCTCTTCCAGGCATACTTGCGGTAGCTGTCCCAGCACTTCTGTGTGAGCTTCAATACTGCCGCCCTTCGCTCGTCACGCGTCCGCCGGGCCTCGAGGGATTCTTTCCTGAACCGGTGCTGAACCCGAGGTTGTCCAGCTCTTTTAGGAGGCTTGGGGAGTTGTGCCAACTGCGGCGGCGGTGGATGGCGGTACTCGATGCTGCCCCAGTCGACGCTGCTCTTGACCACGGTGTAAGGATGAGAGGGCGGCCCCGAGTTCATACGGCGTTCGAGGAGGTCCATTTCACTAGTGCTCTCGTCGGACCGGATCAGAAAGTAGAGGACGGTCAGACAGAAGGCGAATCCTGCCAGGACATGCCGGGTCCTCAGTGCCGCGAGGCGGGACCGCGGCCGGAGCTGGCGCCGCAGGTGATGGTGAAGAGGCGGCATTGGAAAGAGAAAGAGGAAGATTAGGTGATATGAATGAATACCTAACTGTTTCCGGGGGACGTGTTCCCATCCATGAATAGGAGTTCACCAAACGATCGACACGGGCAACTTGAAATGCTATTACTATGCATCATTGCCAACAGAGAACAGGCTTAAGCTTGAGTGTCGCGCCACAGGCGTCCTTTGTGGGGTATTTGGTGCTTTAACTCCTGGTGCTTGGATAATAACGTTCCATCCCTTAATAGCCTGGACGGTGACAGGTGGCACCTGGGTAAGTCGAAATTAGCCAAGCAGGGTTTGTTCTTGAAATATAAAATTTGACAAGGAATTTAGCGTTCGCTTAGTCACTTTGGCGGAGTGGTTAACGCGCTGCCCTGCTAACTAACCATTAGCATGTTAGGCAGTTCCTTCGGGAGCGTAGGTTCGAATCCTACAGGTGACGTACCTTTTGCCACTCGCATTCATTCAGTAATTTATCTGTTTATTAAATTATGACTCTTTTTTCTCGACATTCAATCATCGCTCTCCATGCCGTACTGTGTTGCCTTACGGTCAACGGTTTGTGATATGGTTGAATCAAGAAAAAAAGGTGTAAACAGCTTCCTTGGTCGCAGTTCTCCCTCTCTGATAAGGAAAGCCTGAGGGTGGCCGCCAATCATGTGGAATTCTCTACTGATTGTAAATAGCGCCTGTTGAAGTGGCCAAAGAGTAGCCGCAACTAAATCATAGTAGAGTTGTGATTTTGGCAATTTGTTCGGGCAAATAAGCAGTTGCATCGGCCGGCGAAAGGCTGTGATCGCGATGCTGTCGCTTCCCTACTGTTGTTCCTGTTGTTGTTGTTGTTGTTGCTGTTGGAAAGAGTGGAAGATGGGCGAACCCAAGCATAAGGGTGGACGGCTGAAACGAAGGTGACACCAAAGGGTCCAGATAACACCACTTCAGTCGCTCGCTGCTGGTATGGGCCTCAACTCTCTCAAGGGCATCGACGATCTCAGCGCGCATATGGACTCTGCATCTTCAAGGGAGTTCATGTCAAGATGTGGTGTTTTTCAGTGTCCGTGTATATCTTCACCCCTCTGACCTGTGATCAATTAGGCCAACTCCCAGCGCAGCTGTCTCCAGTGGATGCCAAAATTGCGGACAACAGTGGTAGATAGCGACCGTGGACATTTGTCAGAACCGGCGTAGAATACGATGTCAACGGGAGTTCAGAAAGATTGATTGAAGATGCTCAGATTGCTCATTCCATCGCTTGTGTTGCTCTGCTCTGCTCTGCTCTTGAAGTGGTGATTAAAATTGGATATGGTTGATGCTCCATATTATTTCCCAATTCTAGTGGATCCTGCTTGGTATCCACGTCCTAACAACATTCATTCAGACACGTCTGCCCCGTGTTCAACTCCTTGCACACTTCCCAATTGAGGGAGAGTCACAATGTCAAGTGGCGTGCGAGCTGATATTCAGTAGTTAACTTCCTGGCGATCTACGGCAAGTACATGACCGATACCTGACTCGAAGGGAACGTCGCCGGAAGTCGGCAGCACCATCAGTAAACTAAGTAGCGCTATCTGAATTTACCTCGGCGGCTGGTGGCACGTCCGGGCTGAGGGAGGAATACTTCAATATGTACAGTAATTACTTCGAAGAGATCGCAGCAAGAGGACACAGCAACCCTAACCCAACTTTGATGAAAAAAAGCTCAAGGCAAGGTGCGCCCAATGATCCCCTTCTTCAATTCCACGGCAGTTCATTGCCATGGATTTACTCGTCACAAGAGAGGTCAATTGGCCATGGAGGCTTTGTCAATTCGACTGATCGATCGGATGCAGCGGCCGCTGAACCTCGAGCTGCCCAACGCTTACTTGGTAGTGTTTTGCACAATTGTGCGTTGCGCATGTGCTTGCATGGGCATTCTTTACAGAACTCATGCATTATGGGTTTGCAAAGCCTGATTAGTCGGCTAGTCTAGCCTACGTGGCGGCATGTCTGTCAACCCAAGCGAGAAGCGCGGTTACTCGGTCGTTTGAAACGTTCAGTTGGGTTTTGGTGTCAGGCGATGCGCCACCGCGGGCCCAACGACTAAACTCGATGCCGGGAAGGAGCGCGGGCCACGTGTAGAGGGAGCTCACATGCCCCTTTGCCCCTTCCAGATCGCGGCCCGCAGAAACTCGGCAACTCCCAGCAAGTGTATGCTGAGCCGCCCTGTCCAGTGACTGGCCAGCAGGGCGAATTGTAAGCGGGGCCGCATCCGATTGGGGAAACCTCCGGCCACATCGCTGCCCTTGAGTCACAACTTGAATCCTGAGCCCACTGGCAGTGGCAGTCCCCGCTGATCTCTTTCCGGAACTCGACCCATCGCTCGCGCCTTGGGATCTCGAGCGTTGACAGCTCACCATGGCAACGCAATGCCTCTTGCTGGACCCTGGGTATCGGCAACTCGAGACCCGACCTAGGACCCAGTTGCGGTCAGGCTTGGCGGGTTGAGCCATTCAGGGCAAGCCATTGAGGCCCAACCGAGGACGAATGGGCGAGGCGAGCAGAGCAATTAGAGTCAGAAACGCATCGGACTGGCAGCATCGGAGGTGCCATGCCAGAGAGTGGCAGCGATGCCAGCTCACACAGTCGCATATCCCGGGGTGCCCGTTGACCGAGGGGTAGAAATATGCCCCTCATCTCGGGCCTTCGAGAGAATCGATTCAGACATTGCAGCATCCAGCGCAATATGAGATATCTCTGCAATCTCAACGTCTACATCACGGTCGAAGCCGCCACCCTCATCGGACTTACCTTTGTCGCTGCCACTTCATACCTCTATCGCTCCGTCATGGCGAGGAAAAAGAAGAGCGGTGCCCCCAAGCCACCCCAGCAGTTGACTGGTTCAACTTCCACAGCACCCAAGGCAGTGACTGCACCAAAAGGTACCGATGCCAAAGGCATTGCCCAGCCAAAGCCGGCCGTCGGGGCGGCTCCCGTGATGAAAGAAGCCGACACTAGACCGGAAAAATCGTGAGTTGATTTCGCAATGCCCCTACCGTCGCAACTATGACATTGACCTTTGTCGTTTCAATTACCAGCCCCTATGGCAGTCCCTCCTGCACGATCCCCTTTGCCAGCCCGCTCACAGTGCCGCTGGATATCCTCAAAAAGAGTCCCAAGCTCCATGCCGCCTACGAGCTCCGGCTGCCAGAACTCCCGGCCATCCCCGAAGACGTCGGCCATGTTCTTGTCCACTACCTCCACACCGGCACATACGATTCCCTCAAGCCCAAGGGAACCGACGCCATGTCCAAGCAAATCTGTGAGCTGAGGACGAGCATCCAGACGTACGCCGCCGCGAGGAAATACGAGCTCCCAGGTCTTATGCGCCTGGCCGAGAGCAAGATCGACAAATACGGCAAGGGCATCCCTCTTCCCGCCCTGCTCGAAGTCGCTCGGGATGCCTACCCGACCCTGACCGAAAGTGATGCTTGGTTTCTCAACTATCTCCGGTCGCGCATTCGCCCGCACCTGAAGGATCCGAAGTCTCTGATGGGTTCCAACTTGCTGGATCAAATCAGTGGCATCCTGTCTCCGAATAGGGTTCTTCTCCGAACAGTTCTCGAGCTCTTCTGTGAGCAAATCGTTGTTCGACCAGAGAATGCTACTCCACCACCAGCGAGCACTATCGCCAGCCCCATCACCAGCCCGGGCAGCTCCCGGCCTGTCTCTCCACACCCTCCTGCCTCTTCCATGTCGCTGCTTGAGATGAGGTCAAGGTCCATCGTCCGGGAGGAGTACACGCCTGCTCGAAAACCCGGAAAGGCAACGCCGTGGCCTTCGCCCGACAACATGTCGGAGGCGTCATGGGCGAGGTCCATGTCTCCCGAACCAGTGCTTCCAGAAACAGCCCCGCCGAGATTCGAGGCTAAGCCGGTTGCAGAGCCAAATCCAGCAGTGGCGCCGTTCCCAGAACTCGGCCCTGTCATTCTCGACGTCATTCCCCCGCCGGGGCCGTCAGTTGAGTCTAGAGTTGAGGATGAGCCCGAATCTCAACCTGCCCCTGAACCCGAGGTCCAAATTGCCATCGAGCCGGAGGTCAAGGCCGCTGAGCCGGAAGTCAAGGCCGCTGAGCCGGAAGTCAAGGCCGCTGAGCCGGAAGTCAAGACTGCTGAATCCGAAGGCAAGACTGCTGAAACGGAGGTTACGCCAATCCCTCAACCCGAGATTGGCATCGCCATTGAGCCTGAAACCAAGCTCGAGGCCGAACCTGAGGTTGGGGTACCAGTTGAGGGTGAGGCAAAAGGCCCAGTTGAGGCTCCTACCGATGCTACTGTCAGAGCTCCCATCGAGGTTTCCTCTGATGCCCCTGGCAATGTTCAAATCGAACTTTCCACCGATGCACCCGTAGACGCCAAGGCAACCATCGCCGAGCCTGATATCAAGCAGGCGGAGGCCATTTCGACCCCGGCCTTGATACCCCAGCGAGAACGGAAGGATTCCGGCAAGGGTATTGACCTGGAGCCCCTGCCAAAGGAGCTCGACTCCTCTCCTGAGCATGTATCCGAGCTTGGGGCAGAACCAAAACCTCAGCTTCAGGTTCGGCAGACAGTGCTTCGGGAGGCAGACTCGGGATTCTGGGAAGGTCCTGATGTCGAACCTGGAAAGGAATCCGCTCCCTCCATTGTCGAACTTGAACCTGTGGCTGAGCCGGTCCCGGAACTGGCGCATGAGCTGGAATGCGCTGCCATCCCGAAGGATGCTCCCCTTGTCGAAATTCGCGACTTTGCCAATTCCAATGCGAATAGCAAGAACGACTCCGACGAGCGCGCGGACACTGAAGTAGAGGTAACGAAAGACGCGGTTCCGGAATCGCTGCCGACGCAAGATGCCATATCCGAAACCGCCGCCGGGGTTCCGGCTAAGGATTCCGAACCCCAAATGGAGCCGAAACTTGAGCCTCTGCTGGCCAAGTCAGCCGAGGTGGTTCCAGAGATACTTGTCGATACAGCTACCAACGTGGCCGAGGATCCCCAGGTTCAGGAATTGCCAGAAACGCCCCAGAGCAAGGAAGTTGAGGCACAGCCGGAGACAGAGAAGGTAGAGCCGGTTCCGAGATTACAAGAACAAGAGTCATTGCTAACCATTCAACAGGTACATCAGGAGACGGTCGAGCCTCAAGAGGCGGAGAAGCCCGAGCCCGAGGCGGAAACGTCGAACCCCGTTCAAATTCGCGACGATTCTGAGCCCGCTAGGTCCGCTGAGGCCAAGGAGACTCAGCCCAGCGTCGAGCAGGAGCCGGAGCCCTCTGGGAAGCTCGAGGTTCAGCGCGCCAACACTGACTCGGCCGTCAACGCCGATAACCGTGACGCTGACACCATCGAACCCCCGGCTCCTCTCGGTACAGAGCCTACGACGGAGCAGGCTGGCGTAAAGACTGAAGGTGACGCGGCTGGTGCCCAGCGGTGCAGCGCTCAGGTGAGGCAACGGAGCTGGAAGAGGCGATTTTTGAGCCTCCGGTATCCGGTCCTCTTCGGCCGGGGCATGTGACTCGCTCGGCCAACGTCCGCGGTGTCTCGAGTTTGTGTGTCGGCACTGACGGGCGGCGTCAAGGGCAACAACAACCGTACTACCATGGCGACTACTACGACACACGACCCCCAAATGCAAGAACCCTGTACAGTCTCCTTTGTCGGCACGAGTCATGATTCTCCTTCATCTTCATCTTCGTCTTCTTCGCCTTCGTCCTCGGCTGTGATTTCCTCAGCTCCACTCGTTTCTGGCCTCTCGTTGGGGCTCGCACTAGTTTTTACCTCATCTGGGTGTTCTTCATCCTCGGCTTCGGGCTGCGACGGCACGGCATTAGATTGGGCATTACTGGGCTCCCTGATGTTTCAACTCTACTTCTTCTCTACCGTCGTCTGGCAGGAGCTCCGGGGCTTCGCTGGGCGGCGGTTGGGCAATGTCTTTGGGTCCCGGGTTTGCGTTTGGGCTTGCATTCGGAACTGGCATGGGAAATGGATTCGCAATTGGAACTGGAAATGGGGCATATCGTCAATCGCTAGGCCGTGGGCTAGGAAGCATGGGAACACGGCGTCATCGTTTCGGAGACTGGGCTAGATTGCATATGTAACTACTCACATTGTGGTAGCATTTGGTAGGACATAACACTGGGCGGCACTTTGGCTTCAATTCTGCGTCATATTTTGGAGTGATTGAACTTGGCTACTAAGGTGATGAAAGATATCGATATAAGTTGATTCTAAACGCCACTTTTCCACCCGCCAGGTTGGCTTTTAGCAACCATGGAAGGCTTTGCTTGTCCTTGCTGTCACATGCAACAAAATGCTATTAATGCCAATATCAAGGCAGGTTATTATTGTAAGTGCAATTCAAAAAGGCAACTTGCGGAACCACGTTACACCTATATCAGCTAAGACATACCAACACCTCGAATGATCAAAGAGACTGACGTAAGCTGTTCTGCCTTTGATGACGAAAAACAAATCTCGGATGATTCACCTACTGGAGGCGTCTTTCGTTTGAGATTCGTTGTCAACTCAAGTATGGTTGATCATATAATTATTGCAAACCTTCAGAGAGCTCCGAACACAAGGCAGTCAATCGCGTCGTTGCACTGCGGTTATTATACCATGGCCTACGTAGTACCTTTTATTTCTCGCGAGTGACGAAATCTACGCAGGCCTGCCGACACCAGCCAGGCCGAGGTGTGGCCGCGTCCATGTTGTCAACGATTTCAAGGGGCACTAGGACCGGGCAAGCTCACACGCAGAAGAACACGAAGGCAAGAGCCCAAGTCTAATCCGTACACTATATATCTATCCCTGGCAGATCGGTTCCCTTCAAGTCATTCTTGATTGCTCTGCTAGGCCTGGGAGAAGCTGTGGGAAACTCGAAGTGGGCCGTCCCTGATTGGCTGAGTTGGTGTTTCTTCTCAATGCGTTGTTTCAGGTTTTGGCAAACTCGGGTTTCTGGCCAATGGAACAGCCAAGACCAGCACCCATACCCACACTTTTGCCACAACATTGGAGTGCGCCCACCACAGGAGATGCAACTAGAGCCAAGCGACCCGAAACAGAAAACTTGAGCCCAAAGCTTGTGGGGGAATTCCACTGGTTATCATCAGCAGCCGGCTGAGACTCGGACGCTCGGAGGAGAGGGGGGACATGGGGGAAGGAGTCGCACGGCCGCGACCCGCCAGATACCATCTATCCCGTACAATATCTAGGGAGCAGCGAGGGAGGGCCCGTGGGGCCCGGGAGATTCTTTGATGGTCCGCCTGAATATAATCCAAATCTTTGCCTTTCCTTGCTCCCAACGGCTATTTGCTCCGGATTACACACTTGCATGCCAGACGGGGAAGTTGCCGACAGCAAGCCAAAATCACGCTCACCGGCGGGTCTTGACTGAATCAGACCCGACCACGCAACATGGAGACCATCCACGAGTCCAAACAGAAAGTATCCGGCCCGCCGGGCGTGCTACCAGAAGCAGCTCTGTTCTCAGTTGTCAAGCCAAACCAGTGGACGACGGACGTCGTCGTATCTGCCACAATGGGCAACCTTACTGGGAGGTCCTCCTCGTTGAGAACTCCGCTTAGCAGGAAGACGAGCTTTCGGGTGCGCGAATGGACAAAACGATCCAACTCGAGCCGGTAAGCGCATGTTTATTCTGGGTTTTTCTCTCGAAGGAGTAATGGGCTCATATAGGCTCCAGGACAACACCCTCGACAGGATTATCCGCCTCCGAGTCCCTGAAATCACACATAAAGCACCTGGGAGGCGGGCGGCTCGACCAAGTCGAAGTCCAAGGGACAGCTAACAACACCACTCTTCTGGCACCGTTTCCAGCACGAGGACTGAGGCGGCGGGCGAGCTCAATCGACAGCCGAACTACACAGTGGCTCGACTTTTACACGAGCACGCCAGAAGCAAGCAAATCCCCAAGCAAATCTCCGAGCAAGCCGCAGCCAAAACCAGGCTCACTCGACGGCGACGACGACCGGGAGCCACAGGGGCAACGTCAGCGGGCCGGATCGAATTCAGATCTACGACCGGCGCCACTCCGGGTTCCCTCTTCGGAGAGACAGCGTGAGAATTCTGGTGCCGCCAACACGTCGCCGAAGCCACTGGGACGGAAGGATTCGAAATGGAAGCCTCTCCCTACTCTGCCTGCGCAGCGAGCCAGTGTCGAGAAATCTGCAACGGGTACCATGACGCATGATGAGGATGGCACGGCATCATCTTCACCGAGAGCGTGGGAGTCGGATCCTGCGGCTACATCATCTCCGCTCATTCAAGAAGGGGACCATTCCTCCCAACTGGATAACGACGAGCCACGGCAGCCGCTGCCTACCTTCCGCTTCGACTCGCCGCCTCCCACACCCGACAGCAGCGCAGGCGGTGCCGCCCGGGTGCATGCGGACCATCTCCAGGACCAGGGTAGACAAAAGGACCAGCACCATCAGTCCGGGACGGCGACGACGACGGATGCCCCGGTGGACCGCAATGAAGAGGTTACCGGGAGACGGCGACTCAAGGACAACAACGCTCATCCTCGTCCTGATAGAGATAAGAAGGACCAGAGGCCGCTGACTCCGCCTTCACCGCACACCAAGACTGATTCAAAAACGAGCCAAGGCCGGCACCAGCCAGTACTAGCAGCAGCAGTACCGGCACCCAAACCAGCAGGAGTACGACACACGCGCCGGGAGCGCGTCTGGCTGCACGTCAACTATCGTGGGGAGGCCCCCTTCTTGTGGGCGTGGGGGCTGGACATCGCCCGGCTCTCCGACCGGCTCGAGGGGTTGGTCATCCTAAGGGAGCTTATGCAGGCCGAAGATGAGGAGGAAGAGAACGACGAAGGAGGACGACAGCGACGAAAAGGAGAAGGACGAGGCGCCGGTGAAACACAGGGTGCTGCTCGAGCTGCTTTTCAGGAGCCAATGACGCTGATTTGAGATTGGGCGTCGAGCTAGTCTCGCGTCGAAAAGAGATAAAGGCGCTTTTGTGTGCCTCGCGGTGGTCCAGGCATCTTGTGCACATGGGTTGTTTATTGTACTTCTACATGTACCTGCAGGAGGAGTTGTGGTTGGTGAAGCCAGCAGTCAAGTAATGTGTAACTATCTGCTTTTGAATATACCCCCCATGTTTCTTACGTTATGCCGTCGATGCGCTGTCCCGTGTATAAGCTTTGACCCAAAACTCATGCTGTTCATACACGTTCCAACAGCGCGAAAGCCAGGGCTTGTCGGGGTGGATGACCTCGAACTCGTAGCGGCGATACAGCTAGTGGTCCAGTATTAGCGTTTCTCTCACTCTTCTCTCTTTCTAAATCCTCGTTCATTGTTCTTTTTATCCGACGACTAGCAGTTTCAAAGCAAGAAACATAAAAGAAAGAAATAAGAGAAGAGAGAAGAGAGAAGAAGAAAACAAGAAAACAAAAAAAGAAAAATATAAAAAGAGGAAGCAACAAGGGAGACATAACGACTTGCCTCAAAGATAGCCTTCCTAATCTCCATAAGAGCGATAGTGCGACCAAGGCACTGATACCTGCTGCCGACCCCAAATACCAGGTCTCCTGCGGTCTCCATGTCCTTGCGCTTCTCGGGAGACGTGTTCGGGTCGGTCCAGCGCTCCGGGCGAAAATGGTCGGCGTCGTCGCCAAAAAGCTCGGGAACGCGCATGAGGCCCGTCGCGTTCCAACCAATCTCGGCCCCAGCGGGTAGCACGACGCCCTCCCACTCATCCCCCCCTGGGGGGACAACTTTGGCCGACAGGTCGACGCCCGGCGGCGCCCACCGCAGTCCCTCCTTAACCACTGCGTTCAGATACGGCAGGGCTTTGGCTGTCTCGTCCCGGATCACTTGGTCTTTCGGGTACGGCGCGACAGAGTCGATCTCGGCCTGCAGCTTGCGCAGCACGCGCGGGTTAGTCGTGACGAGGAGCACAGTCGTCCGGATCGCCGTTGCCGTCGTGTCGGACCCCGCCAATCTGATGATGGCCCTGTCAGCATCCTACCTACCCGGCTGAATCGGCTCCAAGTCAAAGACATGCCACGATTGTACGTACAATTGGAGGGGAATTTCCGCCTCGACCTCGTCTTGGGTGAGACCTCGGGCGACAAAGGACCCCAGCATGTCCTTTTGGACCTTCTTGTTGGGCCCGAAGCGCTCGGCGGCTGCTTCTTTTGCGAGCCTAGGAGAGTGTTCAAGTCAGGGCCTGTGGCAGTCTGAAGCAGTCCTGGGTGGAGGAGAAATCAAAAGGAATGCCTACCCCATCAATTTGCCCATGCCAGACTCGTCCTCGGCCTTGGGAAGCAACCGATTGAAGATGGGCCAGTTCAGGAGCTTGACAAATCCGGGGTAGTTCAGCATCATGCCAATAACGGGCAGCTGCTTCTCGATGATGGAAATGTAGTTGTACACGTCCGAGTCCGTTGCGAGAAAGCCGAGTGGTCTTCCAAACGTGATGTGAGCAACCACGTCGGTCGTGAAATATTGGGCTTTGCGCCCAAAGTCAAAAATCTTGTTCTGCGATATGTACCGGGACTCGAGGAGGTCTACCAGGGACAGAACTTCATGGTCAACCTTTTCCTCGACGCCTTCGACTTCTTTGCCCGAGTACTGTTTGGGTTATGCATCCCTTAGCATGAGAAGCAATGAGTAGCCGCCATGAGCGTCCCTGTATCACATACCCCGTGAATCATGATAGTGCGGAGACGGCTATGTTCGCGCTCGTCGGTGAGCGACAGGACGTGGTCCTTGGTTGGATCCAACCGGAACCCCTTGAAGCGCTCGGCCCTAACGTACCGCGACCGGGCCGACATAATGCGCCGCCAGAGTTTCCAGTCGGTCGTCATCAGCATATTGGGTCCCACTCGGACAATCCGGCCTAGATGTAGATGGATATTTGTTCAGAGGTGGCATATCGTTGGTATGGATCCTATTTCCCCCTTACCGTATTTCTGCTCAGCAACACGCATCCAACCAGGTAGGTCGCCGCTCCTAGCCATGGGAACGAGCCAAAACAGTCTCGAGAAACCGGCGAGAGGGGGTCCGGGAATGTGACGAAGACGTTGCCATTGGCGAAGCCGCCGAATCAAGAAGGTTACGACAAGTAGTAAGCCCAGGCATTGCACCAGGCTGCGGTTCTCTGAGAGCATCATGCTCATGGCGCCAATCGAGGATTGTGACATTCTAGAAACCAAAGAGATATTATTCACAAACTTTCTGCTCGCGGATGCTGAATTGTCAACAAGGGCAAAAGAAAAGAGGGCCCGGGGAACTGGAAGCCAATATATTCATTCACTCGTTGCATATTCTTTCCGCCGACATGCATTGCAACACCAACAAGGCTGCTTCCTCCCCCCCTCTTTCATTCCCTGCGGATTTCGTCAGTGAAGCCCCTCATGGTGACGATGGACAGGGCTCGCTACCTATCCTTGCGTCTCCGGGGACGCAGCGGTACGCAGTCATGTTTCCTGGTGCGGATAGGGACCGCACGTCCCCTGTTCTGAAGGCCCGTGAAAGGCCTAGTGGGTATCAAGTGGTGGGGGCTTAAGACATGGATCAACGGCGGCGCCAAGTGCCAACTCACCTCATCTAGTCCCGACTGGTAGTTGACCCTGAACGACGACATTCTCGTGCTTTGATTAGAAGCGGAACACTACCCAGGCTGGGGTTCAAGTTGTATCTCCCTATCGGCTTTGCCTGATCACCTGCAATTACACCACAATTTTGTCCCAAAACTCCATAGCCAACAAAAAGGCTAACTAATCGCAAATCAGAATCAAGCTTCTACAAAACTGCTCTGTTTATCTTCCCACAATTCCACAGGCGACGAATCCGGACGGCCCCTGAGAGAAGTGTTAGGATGATCAGACCGGTGGTCACCGGATGGTCCCGCATGAAGGATTGGTCAAGCAACTTTCTGGGATCAACTGATGAAAACGAGAAGATCGGTTACTGTTCGAGGTGATGTATACCTACCTGAGCAAGTCAACACTTGTAACTCCACGTTACGTTGATGACCCGGGGCTGGCTGTAAAGAATTTCAGCTCAGCGTTGTATTTCGCAGACTCACATGCATGTAGTTGCATCGCGATGCCGAAACTTTTACCCATTTAGCCACCCCCCTTGTGGACGGACATAGAAGATGTACATACATCCATGTGCATATATAGCCCATATTGTTTAGGGCATAATGTTCCCTTTTCCCCCACCTTTGGGCACATGGGGGCAAAAGCACTACCTCACAAGCCCCAAAACATCAGAGTCAGTCTGAATCTATAACTTATATAACTAGTTTAAATCGGTGAATGCAAAATTCCAGATTTGCGGCAATCGACCTTGGCAGATAAATCCAAGCTTGCCGGAGTGGCCGAACCGACGATAGGCGACATGGTAAAAGCTTGGCCACTGCACGATTTTCGAATGGTCTAGCCACCTCCTGGAGGCTTCTGTGGGGTTCCTGCAACCCTTTTGACCATCGTCGTGATATGTCCGCCTTTATTATTTAAAAGCATTCATTCTGCTACTCGTAGTGATCCGAAAGCATACTTCAAAAAGACGATTCAAACGAAATGGAGCTTCAAAGTCCCCAGCAAGGGGCTGGAGAAGCAGAAAGTCGACCGATGACACCTTCGTACGACTCCCCATATTATCACGGACCTGACGATGTAAATCCCGACAATGCGACCACTCGAGGGGTCAACACACCTGTATGCCCCGGGCAATTCGACGGCAGGGCGTTACAGATTCCGTCGCGCCCGCGGGGCGGCAGTCCAGGATACACGTCTCACGTCCGTTCCGCTTCCGGTACGATTTGGGACGGATCACCGTCGCCGCTACCGCAACCACAGGTCCGGCGCAGCAACAAGCCGCGGCCCTCCTCAGCCATTTCTTTTCCAGATTACCGTGCTCTCGAGTACGGCAGTCCAGCAGTGTTTCCCGACCGATGGAGCTACGACCGGAAGCGGATGCCGTCTCCATCTCCGCCTCGAGCACCGTCCGCTCCGAGCTCGCGGCCAGGCACACCCGCAGTGAGTGATTACGGTGACATATCCGACACGGGCTTCTCGAGACCGGCGAGCACCTTCGTCGGGTCTCGGTCGTCCAGCAGGCGACCGTCCCTTGGGCCAAGCAGCTCGGTCGAGCTGACGGACATCAACCCCAGCGCAGCCACTAGCAGCACGCCGACCGTAAAAGTCATGCCACCGCCACCCCCGGTTTATGGCGATAGCCAGGACAAACCACAGCTAAGCCCACATTTCCAGCGGTCCTACCACTTCCTCACCGACGAGGAGATGGAGATGCTCTCTCGCCCACCGCCGACACAACCCCCGATGACAGCATCATCACTGCCGCCGCCGCCGTCACCATCATTTGACAAGCAGGAATCAATTCTACCAAACCCGGCCAACAACGGGCGCCGTAACCATCCTGGCCGAAACGGCGGCGGCGGCGGCGGTGAAATCAAGGTGAAGCCCGGCTGCACGGGCATGTGTCACATCGCCCCGGCGCAAGCCGTTCTGGGCAAGTTTGGTGCCTGGCTGATGGGCGTTGTGCTTCCCGTCTCGTTCGGGTTGCTGACGGGGTGCATTGCGTCGATGCTTCCTGGTCGCTAGCATCAAAACCAACGTCTTATTACCATGTTCTACCAAATACGTTTGACGAAAATAATGAATTGGATTCGAAAGTTAGCGGACAAATGGAGACATGAGAGCATCAAACCATTACGAGTTCTCAATGGCGGAATATCAGCATCCGTGAAAAGGACATGGCGCTTGGAGAACATGGTTGCTTTATCTTCATTTTCTTTGTTCGTCTGCTTTTATCCTTTTCGGTTCGTTCTGGTTCTTTTCCGAACTTACTTGCTGTTATCTTTTTCTGGGTTTTTATCCCTTTCACAATTCAAAAAGCAGGATTCGGGCATGCCATTGGATGAGGTTTTTCGGGAATCAGGGCATAGTTAGACTTAGACTGAGAGACAGTAACTAATGACGGAGCATTGGGTTTTCAGTAAGAGGTAGCATTGCAGACACAAAAAGTGACAAGTAGGACCTATGGACAGATACGAGCAAGTATACGCGATATTCCTCAGGTAGTAAACGCCTCCAATATCCAACCAACCGACCTGCGCCCGACATCCACCTAACCCAACCATCCAAACCATCCATCCAACGGCCGCTCCCTTGCCCCGCAAAACGCCATTCCCTATCCTCCCAACCCCTCTTCCGAAGAAAAGCAAAGTAGGGTATTGACATTACCTAGAAGAACCCATTCCATGACCAGAGAATACAACCAAAACAGAACAGGCCCTGAGCAGGAAAGAAAACGTAACGAATGGTCTAAGTACGTATGTACCGCACTCCATAGCGCATCAGAGAACACTGGTCAGGGACCCTCATCAGCTAGCGGGGGCCGGAGACGCCGGCGCGCTTCCCCCGTCTTTCGCGCTGTGGCTCTCCCACAGCTCGAAGCTCTCCTCAGCGCCCTCAATTGGGTCTAGATGCGAAGCTGCGGCTGCTTCCAGCAAGCGGTCACCATTGCCGCCGCCCATGATGTCATCCACATCCACCCGCTCGACATCCTTGAGGCTGACCTGGGGCGCGTCTGACGGCGGTGGCGGGGGGAGAAGTTCAAGCGCCTCCGCCGCCTCTTCCTCCACGCCTATCTCGCCCTGGGCGAACCACCGCTGCTCATCCTCGCCGTCGGCGGGAAGAGGGGGCAGGGAGTGTTCATCATTCTCCGGGACCGCCCTGTCGTCTCGGTCGCCCGCTACCACTGCCTCAGGGTCCTCCTCATCCCCGGGGACGACAAAGACGCTCGTGATGTCACAGCCCTCTGCGTAAAAATCGGCCGCGTTCATCTCGGCGAGCGGACCGCGCCCCTTGAGCAGAAGCACGTCTTCGTCGATCTCAATGGTGTCCGCCCCCGCCGCCCGCGAAGAAGAGGCTCCCCCGCGCGCCGACGAGGTCTGGCTGACATCTTCCGGGGGCGGGATGTTCTCCTTGTCGCGGCCCTCGGCGCGGTCCCTCTTGGCCCGGTTCTCCGACTCCTCGTCGCTGCTGATGTCGAGCGTGCAGGTGCCGTGCTGCAGAAGGTTAGTCATTTCTTGCTCGGGCGTGTCCTCGTGGATGTCGAAGCACCACGACGACGCCATGTCGGGTGTGGGAATGAAGAAGTCCAGAGCAGCGTTGCTGCCGCTACCGACGCTGGAGACCGTCGCCGCCCGGCTTTTAGCCTTGTTGTGACGGAGGCTACCCGAGTAACTCGGAATGGTGCCCCTGAGGGCGGCGTCGAGAGAGAAGGGGACGCCAGCTTTCAAAGAGAAAGATGGCGGGTCAGGGCGCTGGGTACGGCGCCGGGACAAGATGCCCATGCGCTTGGAGGCGCGTGTCGGTGAGCGGCCAGCGGGAACCTTCAGTGAAGAGGGTGCCGCGGCGGTCTGAGCCTTCAGCCTCGCTGCAGGAGATCTTGGTTGGAGCACGTTCCGCGGCCTCGGGGCCTGCTGGGGCCTGCTGGATGGGCTGCCGAGGACATCCTTAATCACTGAAGAGGAAACAGGTTTGTTGGTCAGGGCGAGGGTAGGAGGCTTGGTGAAGCTCTTGTTCAGGTCACCCCAGAAATCGACACCTTTTGATCGCTTCGGAAAGAGAACAGGGGCGATGTTTTCCGAGTTGTCCACGTCCTCCACCTCGGAGGCTTTTCGCTTGACCGGAGAGGATGCAATCGCTTCGGTATGTCAGCGCCTTGTCACAGTGGGAGAAAACGAAGGAGCGATCAAAAGGACATCAGAGTCAGAAGCAGTGAGAAAGGCACCAATGGAGAATACAGGCAGTCTGTGAAATCCACATGGAAAGGCACAGCGAAGAGGGGAAATAGAACCATTGAGACTCAAGAACCAAAACATACCATTCTGCCTGTTCTTGACACTAGCCAGGCTCTTCAGCCGCGCTCCGTCGACGGGTGCAAACGGCTGGCGACTGACGGTTGCCATGGGGGAGAATGGTGAAGGGTGGTGCGTAATGTGAAGGCGAACGGAAGAGAGACGCAGCACGGGTACGGGGTACCGCAGAGAGGTGCAATCCAGGATCCACGCGCAAACTCCGCGTGTTCTTCGAGAAGGGCAAACAACCGCGCACGAGTGTTTGTCGACTGCTCTGTGCGCGCACCGCCGTCGCCAAAGGGAACAGGAGCCTAAACTGTCGGCGAAACAAGCACGGGGTAGGAGGACGAGGGTTTATGGAAAGGGCAACCGGCGGGGTCCCGTCCCTAGCTGGTGAGGGAGGGCGATATTTCTTATTGAACAAGGTGGTCTGCTGAAACGGCCGGCCGGCTGGTCGGTCTCCGACTGTCGCGTTTGAAAACACAACCGAATAATGTTGGAAGCGTAGGTAGCTAATGCGCGCTCTTGCGAGTGCGGCTGAGTAAAGGACGAGTGGGTAAAAGAAGGCGATCTTGTACCGAATGCACTTCTCTGATCTCTGGTTTGGGTGATGCGCCTTGATTGTCTGTCAGGCTCTGTGCGAGACGCCTCTTGTGTTGAAAGCAGCGAGTGGCAGAAGAGAACGAAGACAATTGGGGTGCGCGTGAGGAGACCTGAGACGCGAAACGAGGTGGGCGGTGAGGTTTGAGCGATTGCCTGGAACGGCAGCAGCGCAGGGATTGTGAAGGATGCGGAGCGAGCGAGAAGACTGACGACAAGACAGGCACGACCCAAGGGACGGCCCGGAGTTTAAGGGAAAGGAAAGCCTGAAAGCTTGCCTGCACTCTGCCCTGCGTTCCGGATTCAAAGGACCAAATGCACGGCAAATGAGTGGCACTCGAGCGCTCGGATCGGTCTCAGACGGGCATCAAGGAGCTGCTCATGCAAGGTCGAGATTGGGCTGGCACTGGCTGGCTTCAATTCCATTCTGGCCTGCCTTTTCGTGGTAAAACCTTACGCGTTGGCGCCCTGTCCTGCAGCGCCGGTCCAGTCCCCAATCACAGCACGCATCCGGTTCGGAGCGGGGTCCAGGCTTTTGGGCCGAGTCTTGCGCTTGAGAGCTTGCAGCAAGCCAGCAGCGACCGCACGGCGATTGGCAGGTGTCGGCGCAACCTGCCTTAGAAGAAACCAATCAGCGGCAGAGCGCGTGCCCCACGGGACGCGGTGTGCCAGGCTTCGCAGACCGTAAGACCAATCATCGCGTCTTTGGCTTCCCCACCACGCGGCATGAGACCGGGTCGCGTTAAGTGGCTCCACTTTCCAGGCCTCTCCTTGCTGCTGCAACTCGCAGACTGCAGATCAACCGATAACTGCCAGCGCAAATCACAGCATCACCGATTTGGGCCTGCTGTGTAAGTGAATGTGAGCCAGCTCATTTCCCTTGCATATCCTGGACCTGTGCTCGGTGATAATGAACCATCTCGTGATAACCTGCTCGGGGTGCAGTGAGGTGGTTGTTCGAGCATTTTACGGCCAAGACGTCTCCTGGTAAGGTCCATTGAGGATTCGCCTGATAGTTCCGAACATGTCCAGCCGAACTTGACAAATGCGGACTCTTCCTTCCTGAGCGGCACAGCAGCACAATCTGACCCCTTGGCCGATGACAACGGCAGAACGAGCGCGTCAGGTGACGGACTGCAAGTGTTAACCTAGCTTGAAACTCATCAAATTTTTCGGCGTCGTCCATCTAGAATACACCTCAATGAGTTTCTTCCGATCGCGCAAGATGACGTTCAAGGGTAAAGAGTGTATAGTTCAAGAAGCTCTAGTGTATCGGCAGGGCAGCGGGGGGGCAGCGCTGATCGTCGGCAGTGAAAACGCTAGGGAGAACTGTTGGCGTTTCTTTTTATAACGGCTGCCGGGGTTAGAGGTTCACGAGGGTAAGCCCCTCACCGATTTCCAGAACACCCCACTGGGCTATTTCGTTCCGTCGACAAGCGGGGCCAGAATGGAAGCTCAGGTGATCGATCGCATCCCAAGAGAGCTGAGAAACGCTCGACCGGTGCAGTCTGGAGTAGACCGCTACGCTTTGCGACGGATTCGCCACTACTGCAGACCCAAATGGCCGAGTGATAGAAGCACTTCTGACCTACAAATTATACTCGCTGCAGTGACGTTCCATCCGTGACAGCTGGCACTGTCTCCACCGTCAGTCTTGCGCAGTCTCAAATCGCAGGAAAGAAGCACTCGACAGCACTTGCGCCAAGCCCTCAAAGTTGAGATTGGGAAGTAACATCTGAGTCCATCAATCTTGCAGCACTGGCACCCAAATTTGAAGCACCAATTGGCCCAGCCATCTTTCCTCTTTGCATCTTCTTACTTGTTCCTTCAAGCGTTTCATGTGAGCCGCCATTGGTTGTTGATTCGCTGGACCGACCATGGCCTCGATAAACGATCTGGCGACGGCCGCTTCAGCACTCGTCAATCCCGCCGCACCAGCCCCGCACCCTCCATTGCCCAATCCGGCCCAAACACCTCAGATCGATGATGAGCACGGCACCACCCAGGGAGAAGCTCAAACTCCTAGCGAGCCTCCCGTGGCCCGGGGTGCGCTCGTCGTTCTCGAGGGCTTGGACCGGAGCGGCAAGACGACGCAGGTTAAGCTCCTCGAGCAGCGTTTTGTCGAGCTGGGACGCAAGGTCAAGGTGATGCGGTTCCCGGGTACGTACAGAGAGATCACCAATACGAGACAAGACACAGCGCTTAAGCAGCGCAAAGGGCGGTGGGGAGAGGAGAAGGGAGCGGTTGTGAAACTGAAACGAGCGAGACAGAAAAAGTGCCTTGTTGGCTGACTGGAAATGAATGAATGCAAGACCGCACGACGCCAATTGGCCAGATGATCGACTCGTACCTCAAGAGCCAGGTCGACATGGAGGATCACGTCATCCACCTGCTCTTCAGTGCCAACCGATGGGAAGCAGCGTATGCTCATACCCTTTCTCTTTCGTGAATTGATTTTGTCATCATGTTAAAACGGATGCATTAAAAACCCAAAGCAACACGATTGCCTCGCTCTTGTCGGCAGGCGTCACGGTCGTCTGCGACCGCTACTACCACAGCGGCGTGGTCTACTCTGCCGCCAAGCAGAACCCCAGCCTAACGCTGTCTTGGGCCCGCGCCCCCGAGGTTGGCCTGCCGCGGCCGGACCTGGTACTGTTTCTCGATCTGGATGAGAACCAGGCCAGGGCACGCGGGGGTTGGGGTGGGGAGGCCTACGAGAAGGCCGAGATGCAGCGCCGCGTCAGGGAGCTCTTTTGGGGGCTGAGCCTGGGGAAAATCGGGACGGCGACCGTCGTTGTCGAGGACGGCGCCGTCGGCCCAAGGGAGGAGATCGCCGTAGGGCCGCCTACCACCCAACAACCTTTGACCGGCGCCGAGTACCGTTTCCGGCAGGAGGAGGAGGATCTGCATGTCATTGATGCCGGGTCGTCGGTCGAGGAGGTTGCCGAAGAGGTGTGGAAGGTGGTAAAGGCGAGGGTCGAGGCCGTTGAAAAGGGCGAAGTGGGCAAGGTCGTGAGGAGGGTTTCCTGAGGGGAGAGTACGGACTTGAGTGAGCCAGGCAATTCCCGGCCCGCTGTATTATTAAAGCTATGTGGACGCAAATCCAGGGCGACACAAGGCGTGTACGAATGCACATCAAATCAATCAAGACTTTTTGAGAGAAAGGAGGCACTAGAAACCAAGTTCAGTCTTTTTGCGACGGTTGATATCGCCCGCACGTGTAGTTGTGCCGAGTATCTCTAATACTCCAGGTACTATTGATAATATCCCGTTTCGTTTCTGTGACACCTCTTTGGATGCCTGACACCAGAGGGAACGTGTGTCCTGCCGTGTTGAATGACCATGAAAAAAAACCGCCACCGTGCAAAAACAGAGAGCCAACCCCGATGTTGAGATCCTCGCCCAGTCAGTGACAGTGCCTGATTTGACGTGTATGCCCCTTCTGGATGACCCCGATGCCCTCTTTGAACCCCAAACGCCAACCTCGATGCAGAAAATTCGAAGACAGATACCCCAACAGACACTTTGCCCGGCATTGCTGCCATAGATATAGGACGGCCCTTTGTTGAAAATGATTTCCTTCATTCCCCATACGTCTATTGTTGCACATCTCGTCCAGTATGCCTAGCACGGCGGTTCGAAACCGCTTGTTCAGATGCATAGGTATATCGTCAGCGGTTGACGCCAATCAAGCTCAAGAACTCGTTCCTGGTCTTCTCTTTTCGCTCAAAACAGCCCAACACGCAGCTGGTGATGGTGGTGCTAGTGGTCTTGTGAATGCCCCGCATGACCATGCACAGGTGGCTCGACTCCATGACGACAGCGACACCCTGGGGCTTGAGAACCTCCATGACGGCGTTGGCCACCTCCTTGGTAAGGCGCTCCTGGACCTGGAGTCGACGGGCAAACATCTCGGCGATGCGCGGCAGCTTGGAGATGCCAATGACAGCGTTGGAGGGTATGTAGCCAATGTGCATCTTGCCGGTAAAGGGCACCAGGTGGTGCTCGCACATGCTGAAGACTTCAATGTCCTTGACGATGACCATCTCGTTGTGGCCCTCCTGGAAGATCGCGCCATTGACGATGTCGCGCACGTTCTCCTGGTAACCTTTGGTAAAGTAGAGCATGGCCTTGGCGTAGCGGTCGGGCGTGGCCAGCAGGCCCTCGCGGTCGGGATCCTCGCCGACGCATTCGAGGAGCGTCTTGACGGCGCTCTTCATGCGCTCTAGCCGGGCCTGCTTCTGCACGTTATCCTCTTCAAGCCGCTTCCGCGTCCCGGCGCTGGGCCGGCTCAAGCCGTCAAAGTCGATCACGGGGCTTGGTGACCGGGTCGATAGCTCGCCTGCTTCGTCGGCGGCCGTCGTTCTCGGCGATTCCTCCACTACAGCGACGGCGGCGGAAGCGGATGGCGCCGACGTCTTTCTCTTCTTCTTCTTCTTGGGCGACGGCTCTGGCTTGTCCCGGAAATCCCGCGCGGGCTTGCTGACGCTCGATCGGCGCTCTCCGAGCACGTGTGCGCCATTGACGTCGGCGTCGCTAGGGTCGTCGGGGTTTCCGTCTCGCGACCGCTTCTTGCCGTTGCTTTTGCTCTTGGTCCGCCTGCTCTTGTTGCCATTGAGCACGGGCGCGGGGCTCTCGGAGCCCGAGGAAGAATCAGAATGAGCCATTGAGTTGCCGAATTGGATCCTGCTTGGCCGCGATGTTACCAAGGGAGCGATGGGAGCGAAGGGAGCGGCGGAGGAGGAAAGTTGATCATCTCTCGATGCAGGGTGGGGACCCGAGGGGCCTATGACTGCGCTCTCTCGAGTCGGGCAAGCGAGGATGGACCGGGCCAGGGACTCTGGTTCCGCCGTCTCAAAAATTTTCGGGCCCCGAGTTACTATTACACAGTACACGGCACGAATCTGTTACACTACGCTAGCGAGAGTTGGTGGCCAAGGCGGAGAGGGTTGCTTTATCTTATCGCCTGACGTCGAGCGTGGGCCTCACTGCTGTTGTGTAACAGGAGATGAAGGGGACAATGTCAACAGTGTTTGGCGCAGTCAGTGGTCTTGTCCTGGAGGCCAAGGGTGAATTGCCTCTCGATCTCATCTTTTGCCAAAAGGTGTGCGCTTGGAATACGATGAATGCGTCACCTCGGCCGCTAAACTGTTCTTTGTTGAGACGGCTGCAGGAGGCAATGGGTTCGGAAGCCGTTGAGACCCGCTGTGGCAGCGGATACTCGGTTTTCGGCGGGGTTGCCAGACCCTTGTTCGCAGCGCCCGGCATCTGGCCCAAGCGCGAGTCTCGCAGGCTGGCCTTTGTCGGACTGTTTCGGTGGAGGTGTTGCAGGGGTCACAGTCTGAATGTCGCGTTCGCCAGGGAGCAATTCGCACCACCCTTATCGTGACGCAGTTGAGTGTTGTAGTTTTGAGTCTGCTTCTCATAGCGTTGTAGTGTCTTGACGATGCTGTGATTGCACCCCGGGATCAAGCCACATAATTGAGAAACTTGCAATTCTTCCTAAATCTGCCAAAGACTCGAGCTCTTTGAGCTCGGACCACTGCTCTTGCCCATCCACCGCCCGATTTCTGCCCGTTTACCTAATCTGCGCCTGCTTTCGAACTCCCAAGAATGGCCTCATCACCGGCGCACTCTCCCCCGTCATACTCGCACACACAACCACAATCTGCCGCCATCAATAATATGTCCACCAATAAGAAACGCACCGCCGATGGCGCAGCGGCGCCCGCTCTGAAGCGCCGAAAACCGTCGACAATCTCGAATGCCTCGGGCACCACATCAGCACACCCCCTCCGTCAGACGTCATTTCCGCCCGACCTCGAAGATACTTCATCGGCACTCTTTGGCGCGCGGTCGCCATCTGTTGACGGAGACGCCATGAGCCTCGTTAGCGGGAGTCAAGTCAGCGTGGCCGCGCCGCTTAAGAAGAAGCGCGGCCGCAAATCCAAGGCCGAGAAGGCGCGGGAACAGACGCCCTCGGTGGCTGGCGGTCGCGCACCCACGGCGGTTAGCGGCGCCAGTGAGGTCGGCGGCGGCCGGGGAAGCAAGAGTGTAGCTGGGGGCACGGGCGGTGGCGGCGGCGGCGGCGACGAGGGAGAGGGCGAGGATGAAGGTCCAACCGAGGTTGCCGCGACGGCGGACGTCCGGACCAAGGAGCAGAAAGAGGAGGAACATCGCTTGCGAGGAATGCTCATTAGCGCGCTCTCAGAAGACCAGTTCTACCGTTTTGAGAACTGGCGCGCTGCAAACTTGAGCAAGGCTTCGGTTAGGAGGGTGAGTGAGAATCCTCTGCTAGCTTTGTTTAGATGCTTGTTTGGTGGTGCAACACGCGTACAACAGGATAACTCAACTAACCTCCACATTAGCTTGTGAATGCGACCATCTCTCAATCCGTTGCGGAGAATGTCGTCATAGGCATGCGTGCAGTTGCCAAGGTCTTCATCGGCGACATCATCGAGAGCGCACGGCGAGTACAGGGTGAGTGGATCGAGAAGCTGAACGAAAAACAAACCGACCTTCCGACGCCTCCGGCCACCGCGGCACCGACGCCGACTGCCGATGGCGAAGCGAGCACGCAGGCTAGGGAGACGAGGGACTCCGAGATCGACGACCGCCGGGGACCGCTCCGGCCGGAGCATCTCCGCGAGGCTGTCCGGCGGTACAGGAAGGGCTTTGAAGGCGGAGGAGTTGGTATGCAATGGGTCTACCACCAACAACAGCAGGGAGGGGTGGAAAGGTTTCCCACGCGTACAGGAGGACGCAGGATATTCCGCTGACACGGTTGGCATGCTTCTTACATTTAGATGGGCTCGGGTCGGCGCAACACGGTTGATGATCGGGAAACAGGAAGTCGGCGCAATATTATTGATACCCATGGCATTAGGGTGGTTTACGTTACCCACCCTTGAGAAACGGATCCCCGGAGACAGATCGTTTAATACATCGAGATTCGCCATCT
The DNA here is from genome assembly GCA_033296725.1 of Corynascus novoguineensis. Lineage (NCBI taxonomy): Eukaryota > Fungi > Ascomycota > Sordariomycetes > Sordariales > Chaetomiaceae > Corynascus > Corynascus novoguineensis. The sequence continues at coordinate 50,968 of MU857698.1, read as the reverse complement.
TAGAACCACCGTACAGCGTACGTTATGTAGAGATGCCGAGTCCAGTTTGATAATGGCTCTTCACTCCTCTTGCTTCATAAAGTTCACCACGTATTCTTACAGCTCGCCTTTTCGGATCGTGGTAACGTGAATCACAGCCTCCAGGTGAAAAGGATTCGCCACGGCACAGGCAACTCCCTCCCTGACCTTCCACATGCCATTGGGGCCAATGGGAAACTCCTTCTCTTGTATTCTCACGCGAACGATGCCCCGCGCAACCGAGCACAGACGCGTCCTAGACTCCTCGACGACCCAGCGCAGGCTGCCGCCTGATGGGATCTCAACGACGTGGAATGCAATGCCGTCTAGGACGGGGACGGCGCCGCCTTCAGTGAGGTAGGCGGAGGAAAAGGCAATATCTGGGATTGATTTAGGCCAATGCTTAAAACAGGGGATGATCTCGAGCGTTTGAGCAAGGAAATAGGGATAAGAACGTCCGCCAGTACTAGCGGATAGGAATTGAATTAGGTGACGTTAGAGACTTACTCACCTTCAAATATGCCCTCCTTTTTTTCCACGCGTATCTTTCCCGGTGCAATCTCCCACTCTGCCATCATCGACAACAGAGGAGAGGTAGCCCCTGTCCTGTTCTCAGCAGGCAGTGCGTCATACAAAGTTCCCCCTCCTGCCTTGAGTCCACCCCCAGCGCCACCACCGGCGGTTGCACTCCTGTTCTCTCTCCTCAATTTCGATGGCCTGAGCGAAGAAGAGGATGATGATGGCGAAGTTCCATTCGATTCCGAGGTCCTGAAGACGGCGCTTTGCTTGCTCGTCGTCGGCTGCTGCAGCGGTTCATGTAGCTGACTGAATGGACGGGACCACCTTGTCTCGCTACTGTTGCTGCCTCTGGTCATGCGTGTTGTCCTCTGCTTCTCAGTCTCCTCTGGACGTTCTGAAACCACCCTTTGGCTCGGCTTGTAGATAGCCACCTCCCTTCGCACCGCCTTCGCCCCAAGCCTGGCAGCAAGTTGTCGGATGGAGTTGTGCTTCTTCTTGATAGGGAAGGTTGGCTTGTCAGCTTTCCTTATGAATACCATCCTCGGCCGTCCGATCACTCGGGTGGGGAGTGCCGTCTGGTACCCTGGGTAGTTTGTTGTGGTGGTCGGTGACAGGGCGGCGCTTGTGTCACTATCACTAACACCACCAGTGTTGTCGGCTTTCTCGATAGTCTTATTCAGTTGTTTGTGGTAAGGAGGCAAGATCTCCGGGTCCTTCGTAATGGTCCCAGTCACTGGCTCGCCCAGGTCTGAAGACGACAAGGAGAACCGAGAGACAGAGCATATCTCCTTCTCGGTCTCAGTAGACTGGTAAAACCGATTGCAGCAGGCCGTCGCCCCGAAGTACTCCTCCAGCTCAGACGAGGCCGTTTCAGGGAGCGTGATACACTCCGGAAAGGGGAGCGTGCCAGTGGTGTCAGAACTCTCAGAGCCGGCACAGATGCCACACGGCGACGCACTAGTGGCCCCACAGAGATAGACGAGCATAGCGCAGAGGGTTCTTACAGTTGGATGCGAATCATCTGCGAGCTGAAACTCCCACCTCTGTGGCAGATCACGCTGGCGTATATGGGAGACAAGCTCGAGCACGAAGGGGTTGTCTGGCGGCGGCGTAGGGCGCGGCAGGTACATCATAAGATACTCCCAGATACCAGTCGCTCCCAGCTCGTTCTGGAGGAATTCAACCGGCTCTGCCATCAGGTTGACGGGAGTCAGTGGGCGTGAATCTATCTTTCTCTCCGGCCCGCTCTTGTTGTTAGAGCCCTTGATCGGGGCTTTAGCGTTTTTGGGCTCAATGTCACAACCTGGATTCTTTGTTTGGCCTTGAGCTCGGCCCACACTCCTTTCCACTTTGTTCTTGCGCCCAGGTCGTTGAAGCGGTGCCTTCTCTGGTGCTGTACCTACGTCAATGGTGAGTCTTGGGACCAAGATTGGCGGCATCCGGCCCGAGTTGTGGTCGGCAGTTTTACGCTTTCCCACCACAGACATGGTCCCGTCGTGGTTATCATTGAGAAGGCAGGCTCGATGAGCGGTCTTGTGCCTTCGGGTCAGGAAGCTGGCGGACCAAGGTTGTTTCCCAAGAAGGATGACGGTCGGACGAAGAAATAGCTGGATGGCTCCGAGGGTGATCCGGATTCTGAGAAGTGCAGCCTTGCGGGCTGTATGCAGGCCACATGTGAAGTAATGACTGAGCTTTTGCATCAAGCAGCCTGCCCTTTCGGCGTGGCAAGCCTGCAAGTTCCCTCTGTGTCGAACCATATGCGGAGTGCTCCGTAAGCTGGGTATCAAAGGAGTTTTCGCTGTTTCCGTCGTCCAGAAGCCAGCTCCTCTCCTCTGCCCATTGGACATAGGAACCTCTCCCAATGCCATCCATGGTTTTCGATTGCGAATTGAGACTAGGAGACTGTGAGATGAAGGCGAGGTTCAGGGTCCTGGTGCATGTCAAAGTTGTATTTTGGTCAGTCAAAGCAATATGTTTGTCTCTAATCCGGCAGGATTATCACAAAGAACTTGAACGAGCCTGGTTCGGACAGTTTTGTTGACTTGCCGCTTCGTTATCTTCCCACTTGGCGTCCGCATTCAGAAGCCACAGCATCACCCTTTTCGGCGCAAGGGAGGTGCGGGAGGCAAACAGTCCGAGGAATGGTGCACGGGCAAAGCACGGCACCATACGCAGAATGAATCACTGATGTCGCAATGTTGAGTTACTACACCCATGATCAACGTGGAAAGGTTCCCAGGAATTCTTTGCAATGATGGGTCGTAACTCACCCTAGTCAACCAGCACCGAAGAACTCCACGCCCCAGGACACAGGGTGTTAACAGAATCTATTCGTGACAGATTATTGTACAACGCTTTCCGGATATCAAAGTTCTTTGTCCGGATGCAGGTTGGACTCGGAGACCATCCTACAAATAGCACAGCTCAAAGCGCCAAAACAGCTAGGCTTTGACCTCGCCCTTGTCCGCGGCCACATTTGCAGCTTTATTCAGGGAAGCCTTAACAGCAGCAGCCGTCTCTGCCCTCTGAGCGATCCTCGCCGCTCTCTTCTCACGCACCATTTTTCTATATTCCTGGCGCCGCGCAGCCTTTTCCAACCTGCGTTTCGTGATGCCCTTGAAGTGAACCACACGTTTCCTCCTGCGCAGACGGAATTTGGCTTTCCTCGACTCGGGCTGGTCAGTGCCAGGGACAATGCCGGCGTCGCCAACAATACGGCCGATTTCCCAGTTGCTCTCTCGGTAGCTGTAGTCATCCTGCAGGTGGAAGGCGCGAGTGCCCTTGCGCGCCTCGAGCTCCTTTTGCCGCTCGAGCTGTCTTGCCTCCGCCTTTGCCTGGGCTATTTGTCGGCGCCTGAGCTTCTCTCTGACCAGGTTGACGACGACCGAGTTGCCATCTGTCAAAGGCACTGGCTCCGGCAGGTCGCCAATAGGCGGCTGACTTTCTGCCGCTGGTTCAGAAGCCTTGACCTCGTCCTGCGCAACCATCTCATGCCTCGTTACCGAAACCGGGATGCCGCTTGGTGAGGTGGTCTCCTCAGCCGGCTGCTCAACCTTCTGGGGTACCGCCACAAGGCCCAGCTTGCGCCGACGGGGAGCCGATGAAGGATACGGTAGCTTATCATCCCGGTTGAAAGCAACGCCGATGTACTGGCGTTTCGGGTGGCGTTGGGGGTCTCGGTAATACTTGACGTAGCCACAAACGGCGGCATGGATCGTGTGGTCGCGGCCCATAATGGTATTCTCACCCGGGTGCCATATCGTACCGCGCTGCTTGTAGATGATGTTTCCGGTTATAACATATTGATCTAAGTGTCAAGCGCCAAAGTGTTAGCCTAACCCATTCTCCGTAGAGCAGCAGACTGGGGGCGCATACCGCCAGTCTTCTTCGCGCCCATCTTCTTGGGTATCGTCTTCTTGGACTTGAGCTTGTAGGCGCCCTGCGACTTCACCGAGGCATAACGCCTGCCTTCAACCACAGCATTAGAAGTATTCGGCGAGGAAAGTCGGAGGTGAGCGAAACGCTCTTCAAGGGCTGTTGTCGTCGTCGTCGGTCGCAAAACGGCGCTCAACGGTCGGGCAGTGCTAGCAGCAGCCCGCTGAAGCGGCCGCTGCAGCCGTGCGAGATGCATTGGGTCCGGCTCACGAGAGCACCTCGCGGCAATTGAGGACGTGCAGGACGAGTTGGGCGGGCAGCTAGGAAAGCAAGATCCCGGGACCAGACACGGATGACCGAAACTCGGGAGCACGGCTCCAAGCACGCGTGTTGCGTGCCGGGGTGAAGTTTTCTGCTGAGTCAGCAGTGGTTATGGCTGATAAGATAAGGGGAGCGGGACCCTCTGAGCTCTCGATTCGGGCGCTGCGGCTGCCGCGCCGGCAAACCGCTTCGTTGATTTGGACAGCAAGTCAAAAAGTTGAATGCAAGAAGCTCTGCGACAACGCCGTTAATTCCCCCCTCACCAAATCTATTTTCTCAAGGCAATATATCTAACACTTTTCGATCCACAACTCGCTGGAACTGGCCGACAATGCGTCTAGTTGCCTTCATTTTCCTGGCGCTGACCAGTGTTGTCTCGGCGCAGTTTGGCTTCTTCGACCACATGTTCAGCGGCGGGGGCCAGCAGCATCGTCAACCCCAGAACGTACCGAGCGACTCGTCGCACTACCGCACTCAATACGCGCGCTCTCCCTGTGACAAATACTTGTGCCCCGACACGTTAGGTGGGCGCGCCTTTCGCATCTTACGAGCCCAAGGTGACCCTGGTGGCTAACACTGATTGACAGCGTGCGTCCACTTCCCGCATCACTGCCCATGTCAATGGCCGTCACACGAGGACAAGTTTGAACTCGCTGAAGGGCAGCGTATCTGCATCTCCAAGGGCGGGTTTAAGGCTGGAGAAGCAGCGAGGAAGGTCGAGCTAGCCCGCAAAGGGCTGCTCTGATGCTGCAGATACTTCTCTCTGTTCATACATTATCGTCAAGCGAACCTGATTTTTAAGAGCAACCCAGGGCAAAGTCTCAATTGTGTAGCTCAATACAAACCAATTCCCTATGCCACCAAACACCTAGCCACGCTGCACCATGATATTTTCGAGGGAAAAAAAAAATGTCAAACAGACAACACTCAGAACTCAGCGTAGGAAGGCAAGTTGGGAATAATTGCGGAATGCAACCATCTCCGGCCATTCAGTTCGCCTAATTTCTACGATGACCCATTGACGCGATTCGGTAGAGGCGGAACGGGGGGCCTTCCCTGCTCATCGTTATCGTCGTCATCGTCGAGCTCCTCCAGCTCCTCCGGGTGTCCAAGCAGCGCGGCCACGTTCTTCATCTCGTAGTGCTTCTTGCGCATCTCCTCGAACCGGCGGTGCTTCTCGCGCTCCTCTGCGCTCAGCCCCACCAGATACTCCTCACCGTCCGTGTCGTGGCCGCTCCCGTTGCTGTCGACGTGCACAGCGCGCGGCCGAACCGGTGACGACGGCTCGGGCACCGCCTCCTCGGGCTCGCCCAGGGATAGGCGCGGAATCTCGTCATCGGCGGGCGCGCCCGTGCGGCGGCGCTGCGCCTGTTGGGTTGGGTGCGGCACGCCGTCAACCTTGTCCATGTCGACCTTGCTGTGATCGAGCGGCTCCGGCAAGTCGCCGTCGTCCTCCTCATCGGACGGATCTTCGGCCGGGTCATAATGCCTCGCGTAGGGCGTCTTGGGCTCGTTGATCTTCATTGTGCTGGTGCGCTCCTGCTCCGTCAGGTATAGGTTTGCCTCGTCCCACTTGAGCCGCTGGCCCTGCTCCTCCTCACCCTCGCTGGGCGCGAGCGAACTCTGCCGGCGGGAGCCGCCCGGCCTGGAGCCCGCGGCGGATGATGAGCGGCGGTGCCCGGCATTGTATTGCGTGTTTGCGATGGTCAACTCCTTGGCCTCTTTTGGTGTCAAGGGAAAGCCCGCGTCGGTGTGCTGGAGCGGGGTATGGCCGTCGGTGGGGGAGACTGGAGGGGAACCGCGATATGAATTCTTGAGGATTCCTGCCAATGAAACAAACAAACCCTTGTTAGCTTGCATCATCCGCCAGCATCGGATGATATCAAACAGATATCGTCCCCGCTGGCCATATGGGCTCGGCTCACCTTTCGGGCGCGGCGCTTGTGACCCTGACGAAGTGTGTGTCTGTGTTGGGTTTGCGACGTTCGCCATCTTGCATATGTTCCCGGTACCGTTGCTCGATGTGTGATTCAACTTTGGTATACTCCGTTTCCAGACCCTTTTTAAAACTTGTCGGTTGTCTGATTAATCTTGGTCGAGAAGCGTGAATGACTTGGCATGGATGCTAGTTAGCACTGAGGTGGGATGACCTTTGGGAGAGTGGGGCGGGGTTGGCAATGATTTGCCAAGCCACTGATCGACGAACCATTGAAAGCCGTCGGAGAGCAGGCATTGTCTGGAAGACACGAGCAGGCACTTGCTTGCATGGAGTCAAGTTGCCTTAGAAAGCTTCCAGGCTGTTCCAGATATTTTACGCCTCCTCTTGACCAGCGATTCTTCCATGCGGGCCGACTCTTTCGGCAGCTGCTAGATAACTTGGTGACTTCCAAGTTTTTGCAGTCGGGAAACGTCACTTGGGGCGATCCACCAACTTTGAGGGTGGTATACGTTGCTGTTACTAATTGGAGGGCTAAAGCAGTCATATCAACTCTTCGAACAATGGATATTTCCGACTCGTGATTACAGGCAATACAGGCAATACAAGCAGGAACGAGTAAGCGGTGAGCGGCGTATTCATGAGATACTACCATGACCACCTTGACAGTTTGAACAGTGTCTCTGGAAATTGCAGCACTCGATAGTAGCACTTAGACTCTCTGGAATCCAATGTTCGACCTCCGCGAGATTTCCCTCAGGTCATCGGTTGCTGTCCTCGTTCACGTGTTTATCTCAAAGGGCTAATTGCCGAGCACTTCCCATTACGTCATTGCACTTTTGGACCAGCGAGCGCCTTGGAGGTAACCGCTCAACAGTGGGGGGAGAAGGTTCTGAGCACTACAAACTATTGAGGGTGCCTGGGAACCGGTGGGTGTGCGACGATACCAAGACTGCAAACTGCCGGTTCACCTCTAAATCACCAGCAAAAGTAGTTGCTCGGGTGAAAATGCGTCTTATTGACCATGTCCTCAGCTCTCGCATCCCCGTCGTCAATCCCTATGGAATGTGGGTGCTGTCTGCGCCTTTGGCATCTGTCTCCTTGTGGTATTTGCTCATGAGGTCGCCGTCGATATCCTCCTCGAACACGTTGACCTGTGTCGACGGGAACTTTCGAGCGCTGACCCCCATCTGAAATAGCATATCCAACTCGGCAAACGAGCGTCCAGCCGGCTCGGGTACGCGGAAGTAAACGTAGATGATACACAAGAAGCAGATTCCGCCCCAGAAAAAGCCTGCAAAGTTGCTCCAGTCCCATTCCCCAGGGTTGAGCATGTACGGGGTAATAACCGAGCAAAAGATGCCAACGATGATGCTTCCGCGATGTCAGCAGCAGACTCCTGGGGTGACAACGGTCTAAATCACTCACTAGAAGACACGCCCGAGGGCGACAGTCTTGATTTGCAGCCGCCGTGTCGAGATTTCGCTGACTAGCGAGTAGCACACCGTCCCTACCGATAGCTGATACGTTAAAGCCCAGCCAAGCATAATGCTGCCCGTGGCGATGGAGCCTTCTCTTCGGTGTGCCTCGGGAACGAGGCCCAAGAAGCCCAGAATCAAGAGCATGACACAGAGCACGCAGAGACCATAGAGATAGAGGGATCGGCGGCCGATTCCACGGCTCATCAAGAACCAGGCTCCTATAACACCCTAGAGGACAATGTTAGCCATTTTCATCATGGCAAGGGGATCCGGAGACTCCGGGAAAGGATCGTGCCTGACATACAACCATGTTAATGCCGTACTGGCCAAGTGCGAACCCGTAAGCGCTGTGGGAATCGAGGCCGGCTTGGGTGAGGAAGTACGTCGAGTAGTTGGAGAAAGAATTGCCACACAGGTTCTGAATGGCCCAGCACATGCCGACGATCTATCGAGGTGGTCAGCGATCGGCCGCCCGTGCTTGTACAGAACGCCGCATGTCTCACCTCTGTCCTCCTCAGGTCGTGCCCCCTGAAGCAGTCAAGGTAACTAGCGCCGCTCGTTGTTTTCTCTTCCAGTGCTGCTGTATGCACCATCATATCCAGCGTATCATCCGCGTTGAAATCCGTCTCTCGGTTTAGACTGGTGAGGCGCAGGAGGGCGGCCTTTGCCTTATCCAGTTTTCCCTTACGCACCAACCACCAGGGAGATTCTGGGGCGAAAAAAATGCCGACAGCGAGAGGCAGCGGCCACATCCACTGCAGGGCATAGGGGATCCGGTAGGCCCATTCGTCTGTTCGGTCCAGCATGGACATGATGACACCGATTCCGATTAGCTGGCCGAGACCCCAGCAGAAGTTGACGTAGGTCGAAAGGTAGCTTCGGAGGGCCACGGGGCAGACCTCCGAGGCGTACGTGATAGTAAGGGTTTGGAAGACGCCCCAAGGCTATCCGCGAGCTGCGTGTCAGCAAGCCGCTCAAGGGTGTGGGGGGAGTCGACGTCTCGTACAATGCCGCAAAGAATCTCGGCAGCCAGCAGCGTCTGGACATTCTGGGCCGTGAAAAACAACGCCGTCCAAGCGTTGATCAGCATCAAACAAGCAATCACTGTCCAGCGGTAACCGAATTTCTCCGATACGTAACCGTTGATGAGAAGCCCAATGAGTTCGCCGACATTGGCACCCTGTTACGGAGTCCCACCGATCAGCACGGCCGCTCGATTCATCTCATGTCAGAACAAAAGAGTGGAAAGGCACAGAGAGCGGCACGGGGCGGGCCTCCAGTGGCCGAGAGTATGGGATCTTGTCGATACTCGGGCCGGGTGGGCACTCACATTGCTGAGCCCGGCTTGCCATGGAGCTGGCACTTCCCAGCTGCCGTCGGGCAGCTGTTCGCCGTACTTTTTGTTGAACTGCTGAAAAGCGTCTTGAGGCCAATTGATCAGCAACCATGTGCAGACTGCCCGGCAGGGCCCAAATTGGGGACCACGTACAGAAGTTATTGACGATACAGAGGTCGTAGCCCTCCATCACGATACACGTTGAAATCAGCACGCTCCAAGCGATGGCCTTCGGGTACAAGCGGATACCCTGCATCAGCGTCATCTTCTGTTCTTTTTCCGTAGCCAACTTGGCGCCCTGGATGACACGGTTTGTGGCTTCGAGTCGCTTGATGCTGTCATTATTGAATTGCTCCTTCTCATCGGCCGCTGTCATCTTTTCAGAGGGCGCAACGCCCTGGGGCGCGTCTTCTAAGGTCATCTTCGCGGCAGTTTAACCCTCTTGATTGCCACTGCAGCGGTCGGCGTAGGCAGTGTTTGGAAGCAATGCTAGCAATGGACCGGCTTGCCACCGACTGGGAGATGTTGCTGGCTGGTTTATGTACCCGATCCAGCGGATTCTGGGGAACGGGAAAAGATCAAGGTTCCCCAAGCTCGACCCAGGGTCCATCCCAACAGGCGGAATTGGCCCAGGCGAGCTTTCTCGAAGATTCACATGGGCCCAATGGGAGTGCATTTCTAGTTAGTGACAAGAAGCAGTGGAGTGTGGTAGTGGGGTGCATGCTTGAGCCGTTGCAAGACTGACAATCCTTGCTACTCCTGTCCGTAGTCCGTCTTCGGCTTGGGGGGCATTCATTTCTCCACATGTGACCCCCAACCATGAAGCTCGCCGCGGTTTGGTGCTCGGTGAGGCGGCTTCGACAGGAAGGGAAGGTGCACTGTACCGTGTTGCACCACCTCGGGATGCCGAGCAAACCTTTTTCGCAGTGGTGGCCGCCCACCGAAGGTACAGTGTATAAACCTGTACAGGTACAGTACCTCACTGCATTTGGAGGGCAGAGTGCAGAGCATCTTCCCCCGCACAAGGGAACAACCAGGACCAGGAAGGCGGAGACTGAGGGTGTTGCAAACCACCCGCGTGGCATGCAAGAATTCCCGAAACCATGATTGGAGTCGCAATGCAACTCGGTGCGATCCTCGTTCTCGCCCCAGAGTGCCCCAGACCATCCCCAGACTGCTGCTCCATTCCTTTCGCGGGGTAGCTGCTGTGATCTCCGTAAGAAACGCGCTACGGCGATTCTCGCGGCGAATCCTCATCCTACCGCGTCCATCTCTCGCAGGCGTCGGCAAAAAGCGGGGACGTATGGCAGGCGGGAGGGGAGTTTTCTCACCGGGCGCCCGCTGCTGCGGCGCCCCCAATTTGAGGCATGGAACTGACAAACCTGAAAAAAAGGTAAAAGCTCTAATCGGGTGTTCTCGCCCAACTTTCGGCCAACCCCGCTTGCTCATTCAGATTCAGCTCCAGCCCCGGGTCACGTCCCGTCCCAGTGGCTCCAAACTTTCGCCGCCGCCGACTGAGCATGCTGACCCTTCCGGTATTCTGAGCGTAAGGGCGTTGATACAGCCGACCCCTACCGCCTGCAATGCCGCCACCCGGCGCGGCCGAGTCCGGGTCAGGATCCTCAACCCCGACCCAAGCCCTAGCCAAGTTCGGATGGTAAGCCCATCCTTGATTGCCGAGAGGTTAGCAGAGAAACCCGAAGTTCCTGACCAGGACTTGCCATTTTAGCGCCAGGTGCCGCCAACATCATCTCAAATGTCGGTTTTCATCCCCACCCGCACAGTATCTTTATCGCACTTCTTCTCCCTTCATTATAATGTTCCCATCGCAACAAGCGGCACCGGCCTGCCGAAGGCGACAATGCGCGATGTTGACTTGACGACGTGCTACAGGTGATAGAGTCAAACCAACCTGCACGAGATGCCTCAATGCAGACGAGCCCTGTCGACCGCCGGGCCTCAAGATCCGCGAGACGAATAAGTGTCGGTGGGCCCGGGCCATAACCCCCCTTTTCGTCACCTCTTTTGCTTACTCTCCCGATATCTGCAGACAAGTTCAAATTTGGCAAAAAACAGCGATGGGTCAAAACGCCAAGAAGACGTTCGTGGTTCCTGTTGTCGCTGTTGTTCCACCCAAAGAAACCTTGAGATATCACCACCTCGAAGCACGCTAACACCGTTAACGCTGAAGTGGTCTTTATCGACGAATCGCAGGCCACCATCAACGATGCATCGAGTCCAGAGAGCGGACCAGACGAATTCGAGACAGTATGGGACTCGCCCATCGTCACTCCGGAGGTATCCTCCTATAGGAGTCCGTCTCTCTCCGCGGGCATGACGCCGTTCAGGCTCGCTTCGCCCCCTGAGCGTTTGCGGCTAATGATGATTTCATCCGTTGTGAATCCTCCTCCCACGAGCTGGCCTCTCACGAACCCAGAAGAGGCCCATCTCTTCCGTCATTTTGTTGAGAAGTTGGCCGTATGGGTATGATAATGACCACTTCACCCGAGCCTATAGCAGCTAGTTAACCCTTGCTCCCGCAGCTCGACTTGTGTGATCCGTACCGTAGGTTGTTGTTCTTGTGTGAATGAAGTTTTGGCTGGTCATACCCAGGCATGGCCGATGCTGATGGTGATTTAGACACCTTTGAAATTATGGTCCCTCAAATGGCAAGAGACTTCCCCATGTTGCTAAACGCCATCTTTGCCCTCTCGGCGCGCCATTTGGGACAAACTCACAACGACGAGAGCTTGCGGAGAAGATACAACCAGCTAGCGGACACCCACAATGAGGCTTGCATAAATATCATGAAGGGTCTGCTGATGAGCAAAGATTACCAGTCTGTTTGGACTGAACATCTCTTCGCGGCCACCATCATACTACAGGTTATGGAAGAGATGAACGGTACGTCAGGCGTCTAGGAATAACGAACGCGGCTTCAGCGCTTGCCCAGCATGCTAACGATTGATGCATTGGCATAGCTGGGCTGGGAAATGAGGACGACTGCAACGATATCCACGAGGCACAGGAAGCCATCAAAAGAGGACACCTGCCCGGGATGTACAGGTTCGTTCGGGAACGGTCTTTTGAGCCCGGAACCCTTGGTGCAGCGTCTTTCTGGGTCGGGTTACGACAGGAAATATACAGCGCTGTGACAAAGAGGCAGCCAGTGTGCCTCAATCTCGTCCACCCCGGTCTCATAAATAGGTCACTTGACCAGACGGATGATTATGCCTGGGCGAATTTGGCCGTGGTACATTGTGCCGACGTCGTCAATCTCTGTTTCGATCCCGAGAAGCATCACCCAGAATCTTGGGATGAACTGGATGAATGGAATCGCCGCTGGGCAGAAAAACAGCCACGGTCATATGACCCTGTCTTTAGAGGTACACGTGGCTCGGCCGTGTTCCCAGAGATTTGGTACCATCGAAGTTGTCAAGGCAAGCTCACCGCATCCCCATTTCTACGTCCGTTTCATGCGCTAATCCATAATCGGCTGTCGAACAGTCATTGGTGTACAACATCACAGGCTTGCAAAGCTCTTTTTGCTGGACCACCGGATCAGGTCCGGCAACTTGTTAGAAGCCGAGGAGGAAAATGTTAAGGTTAGCCGAGCCCTCTCCCGTGTTGTAGAGGAAGCATACTCACACCACGTCGGTGACCAGGAAAGCATACGGGCAACAGTCCGGGAGATTTGCGGTATAGGGCGTGGCAACAGCTTCACACCTCCGGGACTCTTCACATCATGCATGGCGATATCGGCCTGTAAGTTTTTGTTTGGCAGTTCCGAAGTCATACGACTAACCCGAGCAGTTGGCCACTATTTTGACAAAGTTGAAGAGCAGGATGCGATGATCTTGATCCTGGAGCAGACCCAGAATGATCATGCCCGGCCCACCGAAGGCGTCAAACTAGAGATGCTCCAAGCTTGGGGACGCCTTGGCAGCTTGTCCCGGTCGCTGGATAAGTCACGCGCGCATCGGCAATGACACCGTATGAATTTGCTCTGTCCAAATACTGGACATGTATTATCTACATCGTGCTGCAGCGGTTGTCCGTCCACCAGAGGTTTTTAGAAGCTGTTGCCAACTCGCAAGCAACCGTCCGATTATCCATTCTCAGTGTCCCATTTCGCGCCGATAGGAAAGGAATAGGTTTGGTTGCAATATGAGCCAGCATAGCGGAAAGTTTCGTCATTGCCTCCCGTGTAAGACACAAGGGTGGTGAACGATTCGAGGCAGTCATAATACAATATTCATGGAACTGTTAGTCGAGAGGGAGCTCTGTACATATAATTTTGGTTTAGTCTTGCACGTCTCCACCTGGGGCGCACTTCGAAACTCGAAAATATTCCCATTTTGAGAATCCTCCAGGTTCATTTCAGGCACATGCGAGATGTTCCATTTGTTTTAGTTTGTTCTCCATCAGTTCAGCTCGCTTCCGTCTTGCTACAAATAGGCATTCGGTGTCGCCTTCGGGGAAAGTTGCCTATTGCGAAAGAGGGATTTTGTTCAGGGCGGCGGAGTGGTCTTCGCCACAACTTGCTACATGACATCCTAATCAGGCAACTCTCGCCGGTATTTGCCTAAGTTGATGCCCGCAAGCCCGCTTTTGTTTATCGTCCTGCAGGAACTCGCATCCGATACAAGGCAATTCCAGGCTATTAAACACATAATGTGGCTCTGGCACGACCCTTAGTGCATCTGTCTCGCTTTCGAGTGGAGAGCTGCTATCTTGATTTCCAGTCAGGCACGGCTTTGTGGAACAACAGAAGCTTGCTCCTCCTCCTGTTCCCCATCCACGGGCCGGATATGTGCTTGAGACTCGTCAGCCCAAATGCAGAATCTTCATGACGTGGATTCATTCCTTTCCTCTCCGCAGTAACCGGCCCAATCGTGATGTCGAGGATGCTGTGGCACTCCCCTGACCGCCGGTTCCAAAAGTTATGGCATACGCGATATAAGGGGGGAGGTTCCCCCCCCCCCCCCCCCCCCCGGGAAGGCTGTCGACCAGCGTAACGGCCTTCTCTGTTTCTTGAATAACTCCCTTACTCCTCCTCCTCCTCCTCCTCCTCAAACATCTTCGCGCAACTCACAGCAAGAGCAGCTCTCAGCTGTGACCCAAAAGTCATACGTGATTCTAAATCGGGATCGAAGAGAGCGGCCTATCTCAGTCAAACCCTTGACAGACCTTGTCTCATTACCAAACTTGTAATCCCCGGTTCAGTATCATGGCGGTCGCGGTTGACGTGCTCCCGGTTCATTACCGGGACGGGGCGGCACTCGAGGCAATCTCGGACGCCGTCGACACAGTCAATGTGATCCGGGGACTGGCGACGCCAACGACCTTTGACGCTGAGTCGCGGTTTGACAGCGAAAAGGACAAGTCGACGTTCCGGCAGTACGACGAGGCATGCGATCGGGTCCGGTCCTTCTACGCAGAGCAGCACGCGCGGCAGACGGTGGCGCATAATATGGCGGCGCGCGAGCGCTTCTACTCACCGTCGCGGCGGCGGCCCGAGATGACGGTGTGGGAGGCCATCGAGAAGCTCAACACGCTCATTGACGACAGCGACCCTGACACGGAGCTCAGCCAGATCCAGCACCTGCTGCAGAGCGCCGAGGCAATCCGGCGCGACGGCAAGCCGCGGTGGATGCAGCTGGTCGGGCTCATCCACGACCTCGGCAAGCTCATGCTCTTCTTTGACGGCTGCTCCGAAGGCCAGTGGGACGTGGTCGGCGACACGTTCCCCGTGGGCTGCCGCTTCGACGAGCGGTGCATCTACCCGGAGACGTTCGCGGCCAACCCGGACTCGCGCCACGAGTTGTACAGTACCCAGCACGGCATCTATCAGCCGGGCTGCGGCATTAACCAGCTCCTCATGAGCTGGGGCCACGACGAGTACCTATACCTGGTACTCAAGGACCAGAGCGCCCTGCCGCCCGAGGCCCTCGCCATGGTGCGCTTCCATTCCTTCTACCCCTGGCACAAGGAGGGCGCGTACCGCGAGTTCATGACTGAAGGCGACGAAATGCTGCTGCACGCCGTCCGCGCATTCAACCCGTACGACCTATACAGCAAGTCGGATGACGTGCCAAAAGTGGACGAACTGAAGGTGAGACAGCCCCGACTCAAACGGGGAGGAAATCGCCCAAGACTATCATCATGAGCTAACAGAGGTTCTAGCCGTACTATCTTGAACTCATCGACGAGTTCTTTCCTCAGAAGATTATCAAATGGTGATCTGAGCTTCTGAATGATGTAATGATGGGATATTGGGTTGAGATTTGGAGGCGATACTGCCCCGGAAAATGTCATGTTTTGAAGCGGATTTTAATATACCTTATTTGCCCACGCATTTCTTAGGAACCTAGCTAGTTATGCTATTTTTCTCCGTTTTCCTTTTCTCCCTTATCACTGATCTCTTTTCGCGGATTCCCTCAAATAATATAAAAAGAACGCCTCCATCCATCTTCCAGTCTCGATGGTGTTTCGTGATTGGCGGACAAAAAGCTGATGGTCTATAACAGTGGCCGACTCGGCGTGCCGCTCATGCTGCCATTGACACAGCAACCAACCTAGTTAACTCTTTTTTGTCTCTTTTTTTTTTTTGTTTTTTTTTTTCGGTTGGTGCATCCCCATGTCCCTTTGGTCTCGGCCCTTCTAGCCCTGCCCCTCACACCCACCATCTAGGCCAGCCAAGACCCCTTACCGGACACCTTGGCGCACAGTTTAAACGGAGCCAGCGATTAAACCCCCGGTTTTCGGCCGGGGCTGTCTGAGTGAATCCCTTTGTTCACGCCTTGAATCACGATCCGGTCCGGACAGTCGAAAAGATAAACCTGTGAAGTACATACTGTGACTCTCCATTTAAAGATTAGGACAATGAACCGGCACAGCCGTAAGATATATCATCACCACATCCCAGATCCTCAAATCAATGGACAAGTCATTCACTACCCGCCTAGGCTACGTCGAGTAGATTCCAATACCCTGTAGTTCGATGCGCAGACCCGTTGACGACTAAGATACTAAGTATAGACGGAACAGGTACTGATGCATTACCCTATTATTTAATGGCCCCGTGTCTCTGTGGCTTTCCTGGTTCATCGCTGCTTCGCAATCATGGCTGACGGGTCGGCACCACCACTGAGTCTAAGCACGCCTGCGGTGCGGAGTGTGTCGACCGTCTGATTCACCACCTTGGGGTCCACGCCCTGGGTTCTCTCGGGGAATCTGACTGTCTTGAGCCACTCGCGGGCGTCCTCTTCTGAGTAGTCCAGCTCGGTGCTGATGTACTTGACAGCTTCCTCGTTGTTCTCGTTGAAGTGCTTGATGCCCTGGTTGAGCCTTTCCAGCAGGTCTTCGACGAGTTCCTCCTGGGCTAGGTGGGTCGAGGCGACAATCTTCCAGCTGCTCCAGGGAGTGTAGATCTCGCCGACTTTGAGAATCTCGCCTTTGTCGTAGTAGCGCTTGGAGGTGAAGTGCTCCCACATGAAGAAATCGGCCTCGCCCGAGTTGACAGCTCGGCGAAGATTCTCGAACGTGTTGAGCACGACCGTGTCCGAATAGGGCGGAGCCAGCTCCTTGCCGGCGCCAGCGTCGGCCGCTGTCGGCACCAACCAGCCCCGCTCGTCCGCAAGCACGTAGCCCATCACGTAACTGCCGGACCCGATGCGCGAGACGCCGATCTTGCCGCCCTGCAGGGAGTCGACTGTCCTAATGTCAGGCCGGTCAGCACCGGTCGAGATGGCCCAGCCTAAGTGGCAAATGATTATTAGCACATAGTGAAGCCATAGAGCCCAAGAATGACAAAGAGGGTTAGTGTTCGTGCTTACAGAGCGGTGTCTCGACGTAGGTGCCCACCAGCCGAAAGCCGCCGTCCTTATCGCCAGCCTCATGCGCCTTGCCCAGGCCGGCAACCCAACCCTCGGTCAAGCCAATTCCGACGTCGATCTCGCCGGCGCGTAGCGCCGTGATCATGTGGCCCGTCCCGGAAGGGAACGGGATCAGCTCGGCATCTAGGCCGTAGTGCTTCTGGGCGAAGTGGATCGGAGTTGAGAAGTGCTCGGGCACGAAGCCGACTCGAAGGCGGGACGGAGCCATTGTTGTCCAAGTGTCCCCCCTAACAGGTACTCGAGGTCAGGTAGGTACCAGGTAGTATTTATTTTGGTATGGGCGTCGCCGATGTCGGGTATTCTGTTTTTTATTGGTCCGACTTGCAGATATACCGTGATCGTATACTTATCCAAGTTCTTGGCTCCTGAAAAGCTTTGATATCGATATTTCTGCAGTGATCTCCCAAGGTCCGGTTGAATAATGCGCTTCGTACCTTACATGCTCGAGCCGTTGGTTGGGGACGTTTTTGTATATTTTAAATGACGCAATGCGGGGCGAAACAGCGGCACTTCGAACGCCGTTGCGAGGTTTTTGAAGTTTTCGAGTTTGAAAGACCCACCGCGTTGCACTCTAGCTGGACCCAAGAGTCTCTGGATTAAGGCACATAATTACGGCACAGGTTTGAGATAGAACGTAAACGGTCTTAGTTTCAATTCACTTTGAGGGAGACTGTGTGTCTCCCCAGTCAATGTCACTACAGGCTACAGGATGCGTGGAAAAGGACTTCGCAAAAATGGTATCACAGGTACATGCAGAAGGACAGTACGAGAGGGAAAAATTGGGGGAAACAGAGAGAAGTGGGGAATAAGAGAAAGAAAAAGAGATGAATGGGAAAAAATAAAAGAAGAACGGAAGAACAGAGTGGAGTACTCGGAATCTGATGAGAGTACAGGAATCAGGAAGTGAGAAAGAGAGGAAAAACAATACCTAGCGAGGTGGGGATCAGATTATTATTATTATTATTACATTGCAAGGGCAATTGCACCACTCTAAAAGAGCAAGCGGTCCCTCCACGCTATTTTACATGCAAAGCATCCGCTCGTGTGCTGCGCCGTGACAGCTGTAGACTGCCTAGACGCTTCCTATAGTCCGTCTTGTCGAGTGCGTCACTATATTGCGTATTTTGTACTATATATCTGTTGTTCTAGCGTATCGCTAAAGACCTACGGTCTTCCTTCTCTTTTTCCTCTTCCTCCTGGCCCTAATCAGACTCCTAGAGTCCCTTTCTTCCCTATCCTTTTCCTCTATATCCTCTAGCTCGAGCTCCATTACGAGCCTGTATTCCTTCAACCTCCTAAGGCTTAAGAGCCAGGTAACTATCTTTGCTACGTCCGAGTGATTCCCAAGTGCCTCGAACAGGGTATGGCTATCCCAAAATTGGGGTCTTCCCTCGTAAGTTCCCGGTCCTGACACCTGAGTACCAGGTGGGCTACTGTCTCTGGGGCTTCACCGCATCGACACAGCGGTGTAAGCTCCTCTAGAACCCGCCTTGAGAATAGAAACCCTCTTAGGTCAATCGCTCCGGTACGGCCTTGTATAAGCAGTAAGCTCTTCGCTTTAGTCAACCTCTCGTGGAGTTGTAGCGGCTGTGCTAGGGGGTTGAGTTTGTAGAGATTGGCCGCCTCTTTATAACGGCGTGGGCGTAGCCTGTCTACGCGCTCTATCTGGGCTGCTTGGCGGATATCCTATTCCTCGATAGTAGGTATATTGGCATCTAGCGCTACCCACTCGTCGCCCTATCGCTGTTCGTTGTCCTTGGTGTACGTCTGAAGCCACTCCTTGGCCCACTCTTGCTTCCGGAACCCTGATGCTGCCGGTAGGCGTTTTGGGAGTCCCCGGGATCTCCGCCGTCGTAGCTGGGAGGCTACGCTCGCGTACACGCTATTTAGGAGTTGCGCATCCCGGTCCTTTGCAACCTCTGTTCGGCCTTCGCCACCCATCTGTTGAGGTATGGATCGATGGGGGGTACCAGACCTCGCTCTCCACGTTGCGTACCGGGGTTGCCTTAGATGCCCCTGTCACCACCTTTAGACAGCGTGCTTGTATCGTATGGAAGTTACGTGAGAGTCCCTGTGGTGTTCCCCCAGGTGGGGTTGGAGTATGCCAGGCTGAGGCCGGTAGGAATCAGATTGTTATAAGTCAGCTATAATCATGCTTATGATGACGGTAACTAACTTACGACAACTATCAATTCCTGAGTCGTTAAAGACTGTGAAAGATGGGTTTTAACCGCTCGAGACATGGTGGTAGTGGTAGTCTCGGCGTTGGGTTCGTCAGAACGAGAGAGCTTCAACCTTGCCAACACTTGACCCGGCGATAGCATGGCAAATCTTGAGTGTAAGGAAGCAGGCCATTGTGTCTTCTACATCGAGTACCCACTAAATATGGCCAGGCTTGAATGTCATTGGCGGATCCAGCCGTCGTTGTCATTTTCCAGAAGAGTGGTAAGATCAAAAGCATGGCGCATAAGCGGAGACATGAATCGCGCCGCGCCAATGCTTGGATGTGAGCTTGAGAATCCCGCAAGACCGAACAGTTGATATTTCCGACCACAATTCAGAGTCCCATCCCATACGGGCACGTCTGTTGGACCCTCAGCAATCAACATGAGACCGCCTTGTTCGACAGAGCTTTCCACGTAGCTTCCTGTTAGTTGCCAGACCGGGACCGGTCACCTCGGATCTCCCGCGTCCATACCATCTACCGGGGTTTTCAAAGATCGACCAATTGCTCTGATGTAACATGCCATTGGAAGAACAGGTTGCCCTCACAAGAGTTCGTAGAAGTCAATGGATTACTCGTCCGCTCCACCACAGCAGGAAGCAAGGGATGAGATGTATGTACAAGCAATCCGTGCAAGGGCGTTGGTGTTTGCCCCGGGTTGCAAGGGCCTTGCCATCAAGCCAGCTTTCGTTAACTTTGGCGAACTTTCTCGCCAATAGGTACGCTTCGATAGTCGTCGTCTTCTGCGTGTTGCGGAGATGATTGCTACACTGCTCGCTGCGGCTAAAAATAGGACAAACGACAAGTCATGGCCCGGTTCGTGGCGCTGCCAAAAAAAGGGAAGCGGGCGGTCCCTCCGGCTTGGCCATGGAAAGTTTGGGAGACGATCGCTCTCTTCCGATGGCAAAATGTCGAAGCACCCGAGTAACGGAAATTGAACAGCGTCCCTGGATCAACCACGCTCGGATTTCAGCCGGGAAACGAAACACGAGAACACGAGAAATGGGATGGCTGTCATGCGACTGAACCTGGTAGCTTCTTTCCCAAGGGTTCGATCCCTTGGCTCCAGGAATCTGTCTACATAACCGACTCGATCTGCTGCCGCCATCGGACCGGAGCGTTGTGTCACCACCTTTCAAAACCACCAGCCAACTAAGCAACTCTAGACACGTACGTCACTCAGTCTGATATCGAGAACCCTCAGCTGTCGCCAATTTCACAACCATGCGCTACTTCTCGCTCACTGTTCTCTCCCTTCTGGGGGCCGCCAGCCTCGCCGTCGCTAAGCGGCCTTGCGGCTTCAAGATTGCGCCCTGCCCGGCCGGCGAGGTCTGTGAGAAGGTCGACCCGAGCTGTGACCGCGGCGAAAACTGCCAGGGCTACTGCGTGGCGGCCCCTACCACCCTGGTTACCAAGACGACCCTGAGCCCGGCGCCCGAGCCGACCTACCAGTTCTGCGGAGGTTTTGCCGCCATCGATTGCGAGGACAAGAACCACGTCTGCATCGACGACCCGCGGGACGGGTGCGACCCCAACAACGGCGGCGCCGATTGCGGCGGCATCTGCGTTGAGGAGGTCTTTTGTGGCGGCTTCGCCGCCGTGCAATGCCCCGAAGGCAAGCGGTGCGTCGACGACCCGCGGGACGACTGCGACCCTAAGAACGGCGGCGCCGATTGCGGTGGTATCTGCATTTAAAAGGCGCCCAGCTGGCGACACCCCACTATCGACGTACCTAGCACCGTTCACGGAATGGAAACGCCTTTATGGTCAAGCATATATGTACGCTATCAGATACAGAAAAGTTCAACTCGTTGTTCGTGTATATTTGAGCTTTGTTTGCCGGTCAGCACGACATGCAAGATTAATCTCCTTTGCCAGAAAGTAGTTATCTGTGATTCAATCTATGTCCCTTGATGTTAACACCTTTCAACTCTCGAGAGAACTACCTCCCAGGATTGGGTGTTGGGAGGGGATGGCTCCGGGGTAGGACATGAAGATACATTACCGTCAGTGGAGTTACGTACAATCGTCACAGTGGACGGTGTAACCTTGAACCTGGTTACTGATATTAAGAAGATCTTAGCAGATCATCAACATGTTCAGTGGACGTGGTATGGCCTAAAATACCGACACATCCCAGTCTTGATTGTTTGCCAAAAAAAGAAATTCATCTCATTAGTCCCTGTGTCGTATCGGCCGAGATAACAAGAAAACTTGTGGGAGTGACCGAATCACCCTATCTAGGTCCCGTCGGAAGTAAGGAGGCGCCACATAGCGTGTGGGTATTGGGACGCTGCTGCATAAGCTACCGCTGTGAAGAGTTCCCCGTTTTCAGGGGATACACCATGGAAACTCACAAGGTTTAACCTCTAGACTGACTAGTCAGATAATTGTATGGATACTCATCAAGCGTGTTCCTTCGAGAGACAGGCTTGGCTTTGAAATTACGGATTATGAACGGATAGGTACGGCAATATAAACGATATGTCTAATTACTCGACCACCCTCACCTTGGATTTCAGAGGTCGAATCTCGCCGATCTTGTGAATTAGCCTCTATGGCGTACGGACTTAGTACCCTGAACACAGCCTGCGTTCGCCACGAGTGCTCATTCGTTACTAGGAGGCAGTTTTATACAACCAAAGCAGCGGGGTCTGACAAACATCCTAGACCAGGTGCTAAATATGTGCTGCGGGCATCTTGACATGAAACATTTCTGGCAAGGTGGTCTAATCTTACTAGTAGACTGAGACTTAGTAGTCAGCAGACTCAATAATCTCTATCCTATGCCGTCTTGCCTGCCTCGAGTCGTTGAGACGACACACACATAAGAACCAAGGCTTCTAATCGTGTGATAACGACATTGGTTCCAACGAGACGAAATGCATGATACCTGGGTCGAGTTGTGCAAAAGAGAGCCATCATCGGTTGCGACAGTTGACGCCCGCTGACAGTGTCGAAGCTAGTGATAGTGGTGAAAGGGGAGTGGCGCATGGGTATCCAGGCTAGAAATTATAGGTGAGAAGCCCACGGCAACGGGCTTCAATGGGCAGGTACACAACCAGATTATAGTTCCCCAAACGTTCATCGGCTGGTTCTGCAAACTAGAAGCACCCACGCCTGAGAAATGGGGCCTAAACCTGACTGCTACATGCCGTCCTGGATTTGAGATTTGCTTACGATCTCACATGTGAATTACTAGGGACGATCATATTTGAAACAGGGGTAACTAATCGAGGAGTGAACTGATTTGGCTATAAGAGTGGACGGAATCAAACAGTATTACTAGACCAATGTTACAGTCAAATCCTATAAATAATCAAGAATTTGTCGATGAATCAATAGGGTGCAGGCTTGCCTTGCTAGGACTTATCGAAAGATGGAACAATACGACCATGGACTCACAGTAGCAACCTACAATAAAGATAACGGTACGAAAGTATACTTGCCAAAGAATAATCAACATGTGCGATTGTTTAAAATCATGAACGTCTCTGTTCCCGTGGGTTAGGTTGAGATTGAACAGGAGAAGGGAGCAGGATATACAGAGGCTCTGGGTTCTGTGGAGAGTCTGTCAGACATAAGGTGGTAATATGCAAGAGAGTATCTGAAGCAGAAACTGGAAATGCGAAAATAATGTAAGCAGAATGGCAGCAATACTTTTATCTAGTTCAACGAAGTTGGGGAAAAGGGCTCCTTGACTACCCTCTCGCCAGCAGCTTAGGTTATGGTACGCACTCCGACCGGCTACCTACCCACCAGTGTCATCAGTTTCTGTTGCCGTTTCATATCGTGTCTCGTACAGATTTTCAGAACATGATCGAGAAAGGGGTTAAAAGAGTTCGCCAAAAGGTACTTATACGTTTACACCCTAGTCATCGTCTTGGATACACAGACGGGGGCTCCAAAGAAAGGTGCGCTATGAGATAAAACTTCCGGGACGTGGTTCAACTCACCGCGTGTGCAATACGAAGTTACGTCCGAGTGACACACGTCGCCAGCTGGGAGATAGCACCTCAACCTAAAGCATTACGATTCGAATATTAACACAAAATCACTGACTGGCTAGTAAGGGTTGTTGGTGAGATGGAGCTGGCCAAAGCGAGATATTGACCCAAGCCAGCCCAGGTAACTCTTGGCCGAAAGACTCGTCATAGCCACTTGGAAGCATTTCATATTCATGGTACGCTTGTCAATAAGACATACAATTTCTATATGGGATAGACGCCCGTGAGACAGTGAGATGTGAGCTGAGTTGAGTTTCAAGGGAAGGCACTTATCCGATTGAACCAGTGAGCTCTAATATCATCGACTTCAATAATACCCAGATATTCTTCTGTAGAGCAGGAGATGCGATGTCCCAGTAGTGCTACTTGAGAAATGCGATGCTTCAGTCGGCACTTCAGTTCGTGACGGTCATCACAAGGTACGATGAAAGCAGTGTTGGAACAACCTGAAATTTATCAACATTGTCCCGCCAGTAGTGGAATGTGGGCTAACTCAAGCCCTGTATTGGCAGGATCCATAAAAGCTGAAGTCCACACATAGTCAAGCAAAAGTCCCCATGCCTAGTACGTACCTTTCAAGTTCTCCGTATGAGACCTCGACGTGATCATTACGAAAGGATATGTCCACGGCCAAGCCACGTGGCATCGAACCTTGTATATAAGGGTTGTCTAGTACAACGGATTTTGATCATTCTGTAATCGTTATTACGATCTAAACTTCATTGTAGTACTAATAGCACCATGGCCTTTTGGGTGACTGGTTTGTGGCATCGATATGATGCATCTCACGCAACCATCGTCTGCGAGGGCTGATATTCAGGGTACTTTGTGCACAGATGGGAGTCCGAAATATTGTTTTCGCGCTTTGCTTTTGTCGCAGGTTCTAGATCAAGACCGAAAAGCGCGCAGACCGAGAATCTAGACGCGTCAAGGTCGCATCGAATGATGACGGAACTTTTTGCAAAGCAAATCACGGCTCAGGCGATTGGTGGCCTTGCGGCCGTTGGTTTCTTAAGGAACCGCTTGAGCCCCTCGGCTGGTGGAGGACACCAAGCAGGGGGTTTTGGAGGAACTTTTGAGAACTTTCGATCCCAAAGTGGAGCCATATGGACGGAACTGTGGCATCCGAATTGCATCCCCACCCGGCGTGGCAGCCGCTCTTTCCGGATGCAGCATAGCGCTGATGACAACTTACCAAGATTCGAGAGAAAAGTCCTCGCCATTCGCCGCATGCGCAGATAGCACTGCCATCCCATAAGCTGGCATCTTGGTGTTAGCGGGTCATATCTAAGAATCGAGCTCCCCAAGACCATGGGAAACATGGAGAAGGTATCAACCGCCTGTGGATCTCGGACTTTGGGTCCCAAATCTCTCTCGGATTGTCGCGAGAGGGCCATGCTCTTCTTCATATTGAAACAGCAACGCTGCCGGTCGCCCTGACGGAAATACCAGCGCCATCCAAACACAGGTCTTCGTCGGTCGGAGCATTCACTTGCTCAGGTCAGATCTAGTAGCTCGCTTTGTTTGCTAGTTTGGCATCGCCGCATGGCAATCTCCCGGCTACCAACTAAAGAGCTCAGGTAGATAAGCTACTGCGCAATAGGTTATCGGGAGTTGAGCGATCGCACTTAGGCGACTTGTCAACCTGTTCGAGTCGTTGAGAGTGCGAGTCTGACCCAGGAGGGGACAAGCACCATGATTGAGCTCCTCCTTCGCCCGGCGGTGCTGGCGCCCGTCCTGGTTCTTGTTGCCTTCTTCATCCATCAGCTCTTCTTTGCCGGACCGAAGCGCCCCAAGATCCCGATCGTGGGAGCCAAAGAAAACGATTGGTTTCCCTTTTACCAGGCGACATGGAGGAACACGTTGAATTTCAAGGCGGCCGTACAGCTGGCAGACCGGAAATACAGAGACCAGCCGGTGCTCATACCCAGCCTTGGGGCCCTTAACACGGTTCTGCTCCCGCGATCCGAAATCCAGTGGGTTACAGATCAGCCTGACTCGGCCCTTGACATGCATACCCAGGCCATAGACTCTCTGCAAATCGACTACACGGCCACCGATCCGTCCCTCGTTTACAACCCAGTCCACCACAAGCTCATCACGACGACCCTGACAAACCAGATTGGCAACCTCGTGCCCGATGTCGCCGAAGAGACGGCCTGGGGTTTCGAGAAGCAGTGGGGCAATCCCAGCGACTACCAGGAAGTGTGCGTCTACGACACGATGCGCAAGATTGTCGGCTCCGTCACGAACCGCGTCTTTGTGGGCAGCCCGAAATGCCGGGACCCGGCGCTACTCACCGAGGGTATGGCATACGCCCAAGACGTGCCCCTGACCTCGACGGTACTGCGCATGCTGCCGAAGCCTGTGCGGCCCTTTGTGGCCTTGTTCCTGACCCTGCCCATCCGCCGACGCACGCGCCGCTTCGAGAAAATTCTCGTGCCCGAGATTGAGAAGCGACTGGCCGACTATGATGCCCGGCAGCGCGATCCCGAGATGAACAAGTCGCGCGCCCCCGAGCCCAACGACTTTCTACAGTGGTCGATCAAACAGGCCAAGGACAGTGGCGATCCCTTCTTGTGGAAGCCGACGACGCTAGCAGGCAGGATACTGCTCCTCAATTTTGCCGCCATCCACACGTCCTCCTTCACCATCACAAGCGCCATCCTGGAGCTGGCCGCCTCCAAGCAAGAGTACATCGACGAGCTCCGTGCCGAGATCGAGGGCGTGCTGGCCGAGCATGGCGGCGAGTGGAACAAACGCGCCCTGGCCAAGATGCAGAAACTCGACAGCGTCATGCGCGAGTCGGCGCGCCTGAACTCGTTTGTCACCATCGGCCTGAGTCGTGCCGTGATCCCCAAGGACGGTATCGTCACGCCATCGGGCGTCAGGATCCCTCGCGGTTTTACTGTCAACGTCCCGAGTTACCCGGTTTTCCGGGACAGCGATATCTACCCGGATGCTGAGGAATTCAAGCCCTTCCGCTTCGCGGAGCAGCGCGCCGACGAAAGCGTCGACTACGTCAAGCGAGCCGCCAAGGCTTTCGCCACTACCAGCACCGACTACCTGGCCTTTGGCCACGGCCGGAACGCCTGCCCGGGCCGCTTCTTCGCCGCCAACGAGCTAAAGCTAATGCTCGCACATCTCGTGCTCAACTACGACATCGAACTTGGTGGGCAGCGACCCCGCAGCTCATGGTTCGGTCTCAACAGGGTGCCGCCCCTCCAGGCTACCATCCGCATCAAAAAAAGGGTGAAATCGTAACCATGTGGCGTACAGGGCGCGTTTGGCGAAATGAGCCACATCGCGTTAATACAAATTGTTGAGTTATATTCAAGCAAAAAGCTGCGTAAGGTAATCAGGATATGGGTGCATCTGGCGCGTGTATAGGCTGCATTTTCACGACCTTCTGGGGACTCTCTTTGAATGATCATGTTGTCTCTAGATGCTAGTATTGACTACTGTCCTCCGTCAATCGTCATAAATGCGTAGTGATGGTGTGTCGCACTAGCATTATGACAAGTTGATTGGAATCTCGCGATTATAACGAAGTCGTCATTATGCCTTGTCCTGGGAGGTAACTTGAGCCGGGGGCGGATACTTACCATTGAGTAACCACTTTATCATGCCTGGAGGCGAGTTAGTGCCACATCTCATCTGCAACTTTTGCATACTGCATATCCATAGTTATCCAATATACTAGACATGGGCCGAGATACGTAAAACTCAAGGCGTTTCCAACAATGATAAGATACATTGACCAGGTTCTTCGGCAAACCTTCGGTGTTTCTAAGAGTATTCATGGTACCTAACATTAGGCGTGAACCGTGGCGTCTGCTATTGGTATTGTCCTATGTCCATCAAAAGGGTGAACACATATGTCACCGGCACCAAGCTCACTTCCGCTGTACAGAGGTGTCCTTACTGTCAGGAGACCAGCTTTTGTACTAGCCTGGTTTCCACAAATGGTGGACTTGCTCGAGTTCCGAGGCCGCCTACTGGTTCCCCCTTTGACGTGGTACATCCTACATTTGCCCGAGCATACTTACCTAGGTAAGTATACTCGTCTCAACATTGACGGGAACGCCATGCAGAACTACACATCATACTAACGCTTGGGACGCATACCCGCAACACATGTGTTCAACTGACCAGCCCAACGCGCTACAACTCAACAAATACCTACAGTACCTCTTGGATGATGATGACAAAGTCTGTCACTGCATCCCTACTCTGGAATACCGGAATCTCGAGGACTTCAAATTGTTCTACTTGCTTTCGTCGGCTTGTTAACAAGTCCCTGCTTCCGTGATAGTTTAACGTCACCTCGGGCTCCCAAGTGTGACCAGCAACCGGGAACTGACCTTGCCGATTCTCAATTGTCGTTGTTGGCAGGCATTGACCTGAGCCCCGAGAAAAGACCTGACCTTGATTGGAGTCACGCTCTCCGAGAAGGGCCAGCTCTCACCCACTAGCCTCTTCACCTGTAGTATTTAGTAGTTGAAGCACTGGGCATAAATTGGTAGATATGCTCCTAGTCAGCAGTCGGTATCTCGTAGATCATGGCATTTGCCACAGCTGTTTTCACAAACATCAAAAAGTCTCTGGTGTCCCACTGAAAAAGTCCCGGATAACCGCACATCTGCCGTTCATTCCCAGGTTGTTTGAAAATATTGACGTTTCTCCTTCAGACTAGGGCACTGGACTTTCTTTATGGCATCCACCTTCTTGGGCAAATGTATCTCGCTGCCATGATGTTTACCGATGCATGACCCACACGGTGCCCCAGCTCAAATCGGCGAAGCATAGGAACCAACCGGGACTTCACTACTGCCGCAACCGTGGTTTCTAGTCTAGTGATAACCTACTGGTAATCGCAAAACTTCCCCGGCTCGGACCGAGGTCAATACATCCAGGAACCGCTCATCTGACTGTGTCGGCTGCCTTCGGAATGCCTTCTTGTACGGCATTGGCCAAGTTACTTTGCCAGAATGTAACCAATTGAGCATCTTCCCGGCTTGCGCCGGTGGTGACACTCGGGCCAAGACTGATCGGTTCCGAAAAGGTCCAGAAACATCCATTTCGGTCAATCAGGCAGTCACGACACCATCTGTTGGAAACCCTTTTGGCATCCGTGCAGTTCAATCAATCGCTGACAAAAAGGCAGCTGGCGTTGCTGGTCTGTCAATTCGGGAATTGGTTTTACAGTTGTTTTATCCGTTTGAAACGTTATGATCGCAATACGGTAATGCAGCTGGGGAGTGGAAGTTCGGGAGATAACCACTCCAACTGTGACGTAAATTCTGGCTGGGTCTCAGTGCGCGAATCGGCAGCTCACCCCCACTTGGTGCCCCGCGATGAGGGGCTGTCCAGGAGCTTTCCGTTGAGCTCTCCTGGCCACAATGACCCCCGCACCTGCTTTGCCCATCGTGCTGCCCCTCCACTGGGGAATCAGAGCTGCGTCATACAAATCCCTCAATCGGCCGCGGCATATCGTTTGTGCGAGACAATGAGTGTGTTTTCTTCTGTTACTCTTTTACTTTCCCTTGCGTAGAAACCCTCAAGTTCACCAATCTCTCTATTGCAATCCCAACGACATACCCTGAGGAAAACAACTCGACGCGAGTTACCCCCATTGCAACGAAACCCCCGCAACCTATTATACCAACCCAATTTCACAACCACAACTTGAACAAAATGGGTCTTCTCGAGGTACGTGCGACGTGACCCCTGGAGCTGAAGCTGTTTCCCCTTGTCTGAGCGAGCCTTAAAAAAAAAAAAAAGTGCTGACCGTAATTCGGTACAGGAACTCAAGCTGCCTACCGGCGTCATCTACGGTACGAAAACTCTCGCCGAAATCGGAGAATCTGAGATTGACCGCGCGGAACAGGCGACGATGTGCTGAAGCTTTTCACTTATGCCCGCGATAAGGGCTTCGCCATTCCGGCCGTCAACGTCACTTCCTCCAGCACTGTCGTTGCTGCCCTTGAGGCTGCTCGTGATGCCAAGGCCCCGATCATGTACGAGAGAAGACATACTCCCCGCCCATCTTTCATCATGTCCGGGCAGACAGAGATTGACAGATGGTGGTTAGCCTGCAGACCAGCCAGGGCGGTGCCGCCTACTTCGCTGGCAAGGGGGTCAAGAACAGCGCCGAGAAGCAGGAGGCATCTGTTGGTGGTGCCATTGCCGCCGCCCATTACATCCGCTCCGTCGCTCCTTTGTACGGCATCCCCGTCGTCCGTGAGTACACCCACTGCCACCCCACGTCAGATGTTGCTGCTAAGTCTTGATGTCAGTCCACACCGACCACTGCGCCAAGAAGCTCCTGCCTTGGCTCGATGGCATGCTCGAGGAAGATGAGAAGTTCTTTAAGCAGAATGGCATCCCCCTCTTCTCCTCGCATATGATCGACCTGGTATGCCCCCTGCTAGCTCACTAGATTCATTTTATTTCTGAATACCATTACTGACAAGCCCAGTCCGGTATGACACCCAAGCTTGGTTCCTTTTTTTTTTACCTCTCGTACCCAGCGCCAGATTGGAGACGTACATTACTCACACTATAACATAGAGGAACCCGTCAACGAGAACATTGAAACATGCGTCTCGTATCTCAAGCGGATGGCTCCCATGAAGCAATGGCTGGAAATGGAAATCGGCATCACTGTATGATCGAACACCACTGTTTGGCTCAGCGTGGTGCCTTGGCTGCTAACCATTGTCACAGGGAGGAGAGGAAGATGGTGTTGATAACTCTGGCGTAAGCCCAAGTAAATATATTGCCGCCGGAAGACCTTGCTAACGCTTTATATAGGTCGACAATGCTTCTCTTTACACCCAGTGAGTAACAAACGGCGTTTGAGGGAAGGGCACAGCCACTAACATGTGTAACAGGCCCGAGGACATCTGGCAAATGTATGTTTGATTTGAGCCCCGAAGACTTACAGGACACAAATACTGACCCGCCAACAGCGAGCAAGCCTTCCGCCCGGTCTCGAAGTACTTCTCTATCGCTGCTGGCTTCGGGTAGGCAATCCTGCTATCACATCTTGGGAACACTTGGATGCTGATAGTTTGACAGTAACGTGCACGGTGTCTACGCACCTGGTAACGTTCGCCTCCACCCTGAGCTGCTTGGCAAGCACCAGGCCTTTGTCTCCGAGAAGCTGGGCGGCAGTGACAAGAAGCCTGGTAAGCACATGGACCCTTCAGGAGCCGAGTACGTTATGGCTGACGGCACCAGTCTTCTTCGTGTTCCACGGCGGCTCCGGCTCCAGCAAGCAGGAGTACCTTGAGGCGATCAGCGTAAGTCACTCATATGGTCTTGAGCACATCACGGCGCGCTAACCTTTTGAAGCACGGCGTCGTGAAGGTCAACGTCGACACCGACATGCAGTGGGCTTACCTGACTGGTATTCGGTAAGTGACCCTTGAACTTCGCACTCAGTATATCAGTACTAACTACTCTTTAGCGATTATATCACCAAGAACATCGACTACCTCAAGACCCAGGTTGGCAACCCCGAGGGCGCGAATAAGCCAAATAAGAAGAAGTACGACCCGAGAGTATGTATCCCATTCGTAATCTAGACCATCATGAACGCACAGATGCTCACAGATGCACAGGTCTGGGTTCGTGAGGGTGAGAAGACCATGTCGGCCCGGGTGGCGGAATGTCTCAAGGACTTCAAGGCCGCTGGCACCTTGTAAATTGGATGTTAGGGTCCAAAGTATGTCGCGGATGCAGGCGATGGAGATTTACTGGGCTCACCAGGGCTAGCAGTCGGTCGGCGCTCGGAGGTGATGCGAAAGGGCGTGAGTCCCTCAAAAAAAAAATTAGGTAGATAGTTTTGAGGCTAGCAAATCAAAGACATCCCAACTTCCCGGCGATTTCAGCTCTCCTTGACCACAAGACAGGGTAGGTGGAATCGTCGTGACCGGGAGTTTCGTTGGAGACTCATGAGACAGTTCGGACCTCCTCACCGAGGAGTTAGGCCACTGCTTTGGAAACAATCCGATAGCTCTAGCCAACCTCAGTGACTGAGTGGCAGCTACGTCTATGATATAGCATGCACGTTCATGTCATCCGGGTATGCAGCAGGGAAACCGTGGAAAGTTTAAATACAGTCCCTTCAAATCTACAGAGGGCGAGAAGCATCCAGTACAGATGCCTCCCTTTGCCTTCTCTTTACCGACCTGCCCTGCGACTTTTTCATCTCAATTGTTTTCTTTGCTTTGGCGGCCACCGCTTCGGCCCAGGCGGCACCAATAACACCCCAATACTGGTCGGGGTGCGCCCGCATGTGGCCGACATGCGGCGTACCTTCGAACATCTCGGCGCTTACACTCCAGCCCTTCTGGCGGGCCTCAGCTGCATGCTTCTCAATGTCCTCCCAGTGAATGATGTCGTCTTCTTTAGAGTAGAGATACAGTCTCTTTGCGGACGCGTCAGACAGGCTCGGGTCGTTGACGGCCCTGGTACTGAATTCGGCGGCACTTGTGGCGCCGATGAGCCAGCCGAGGCCGTGCAAGCAGGCGAGGAAGAGGGCGGCCAGCGCCTGTGTCACGGCGAAGGGCCAGGGAAGCCACCGCGCCGCTCCCAGTGCCATGGCGCGCGACCAAGGGCCCACGTTGGGCAGGAAGTGGGTGCTTCCTGGGGTCGAGTCGCACACGAGCATGTCGTGCGGAAACACGCTGGGGGCCCTGCCCGTCTGCTTCGCGGTGGTGGCGGTGGCGTAGGCGTTCATGGTCGCCGCACAGTTCATGCCGCCTGTGTTGGACATGACGTGCAGAAGGACCCTCTCGTCACCACCGCTCTGAGGAGTATTGTTCTTGTTGTTCCCGAGTGCTTCCGGGTAGACAGCCTCGATGACAGGGAGCATGGTCCGCGAGCGTGCCTCGAGTGTCTGGTACAGGGCCTTGAGAATGGGCGAGAAGATGAGGACGACACGAGCGTGCGGGAACAACTTGTCGTAGCCGTCAACGTACTTGGCCAGGTGCCGGGGGTTGGCATCTCCCCAGCCGTAGATGACGATAGTGCTCGGGTGGTTCGGATCCTGTGCACTCGGGTGGCCATCCCTCGCGTAGACCTGGTTGCTGAGCTTTCTGAAGCCCAGCATGATGGACTTGGCTTCCGGCGCCGTGGACATGTCTGTTATGACCGTTATGTTCGGGAGGAAGCAGTTTCTATGGTATGAAGAGTTGGAGACAGCGACAAGCCCCCGTTGCCCTTTGACCCGTAAGTAACGCGCAAGGAAGCATGCTTTTCTATAGGATAAGTGCCCATGTCGTCGAAAATTGAAAAATATATACAGGAACAAACTGCTCCAGGATCCTTTCGGGAGAATTTTTGTTGAATGAACCCAACCCTTGACCCCTGACCTCCCGTTCCCTACAGTTCTCGACCCATACCAGCCATGTGGGCAGCGACAGGGTTGAGGTACCGCCGCGCGTCAGCTTTAGCGGCCGTTGCGGGAGCATATTCGAGCATGTGCTTCGCCGAGACTTGGCTCACGGCCGGTCGATGGCTAGTTCAACGCTCCGGGAATGGAGAGTGATTGCTGTTGATCCGCAACTGTCCCATTTTGAACGCCGCATGCGATCCCGGCCCGTTTCCACGCTCTATGCGTGAGCCACTGGAGGCTCTCAGCATGAACCAGTATCTCATTCATCATGAGATTTGGCCATTGTGGTCGGCACGGCTCTTTGATGGGAATGTGTTGGACGAGCCTGGACCCACCCCTACACCAGGGGATCTTGAAAGAGCCGAGGTTCACGGCTTGGCTGGGTTGAGTGTGTGGGGGTCCCTAGACCACTCGACCATTCAACCATTCGCTAAGTTGCCGACTCGCTCGACACTGCGATAGCAGATCATACCTTCGAGAATACCCAGGAACAATACGATTTGTGGCCTGCATTTAATCATCAACAATCCAATTCGATACCCTCCAGTATAAACTTAGTTATGGAACTTGTCCCCTTTTCAAAAGCGACCGATGTCAGGCGTCTCGGTTCACACGTATACCAAGTCAATCTCGTCGATTCATTCTGCATAGGAACCGGTGAGCACAGCCATACTTGACACTTATCAGGACCATATATTCGTTGTTGGCTGACTTTAATCAATTACCTCGCCTAGTTCCCAATGGAGGGTATGTGGCTTCTTGCATCCTCAAGGCTGCATCCTTTCACCTTGCCGAAAGGGGTCAAAAGGACGTCTTGAACGCCCATTTCCAGTTCTTGAACCGCACCGAGACGGGTCCTGCCTTGATTGTTATCGAAGATGTCAAGCTCGGAAAGAACTTATCGACTATCCACGCGACCCTATACCAGCACGCATTGTTGCCTGAGACACCATATATTACGCCGGGTTCGACGCGCAAGGAGGTTGCCGTGTACCTGACCATGACAGACCTGAGCAAGCAAAGGGGTATCTCACTGCCTACAGCTTTTACCCAGCTACATTCTTCTCCGCCGGCCCTGCCGCGGCCGGATTTTGCTGCACTCAAGGAGGATCGCGACAGGCACTGGACTCGATCTAGGATGCCGGGCAGTGGCCCCCTGAGCTACGCGCGGTGTCTGCTGAACAGCGTCTATCACGACCCCCGGGATGGCCAACCAGCGCCGTCGGTCATTATCAAGTGGGTCAGACTCGCTTCCGGGGAGAACTTCACGGCCGCCTCGTTGGGCTACGTCTCGGACTGCTGGCCGTACGTGGTCGAAGCCCAGAGGCCGTCCAAGAAAGAGGCCGAGGAGCGGCGACGCCGGGGAGAAAGCGTGCCTCTCCCCCCCGATCTGAGGCTATGGTATCCGACCGTTGTTCTCAACCTCGAGGTGAAAAAGGCGCTGCCGGAACAAGGGCTCGAATGGCTGCAGCTACGGATACATTCAAAACAGATTAAGGACGGCCGGTTCGACCTCGAGGTGCTGATATTAGACCAGCATGGAGACTTGGTCGCAATCAGCAACCACGTCAATCTGATTCTGGGAAGCGAGAGGAACACGGCTAAGAGGAGCACCGGCAGCGATAAAGCAAAGGGGCCGCCGAGCCGGATCTAAACTCTAAGCTAAACTTCTCCTTTGGCTCTCTTGTCTTGGTTCCTTTGCCTCCTCGGGTGGGTGTGAGCGAGGGGTACGATGAGAACTATTATCATGCAAGCCTCTGGCTTATGACGACCGGAGCAGGTCTTTCGATAGAGACGTTTGCCGCGAGGCTTCTTTAAGAGACAAGTGATTCTAGGGCTGGATCGTCACTCTCATGATGCGCTCGCCTCACGTCCTCGTCATTGTTGGCTCCTGTCATCCAACGCAGCAAGACAACTGGAACCCGATGAGCACAAAACTCTTCGGATCCGGAGGCTTCCTTGGTACGCTGCTACACTGCCCAGGTGAGCATGATGTGTACAACAATCACGGCCACCCGGGCGTGTGTTCGGCAACGGCACCCCAAACAAGTTGACGTTTGCACAAATTGACATTTGCCCCTGACACTCATGGCCATATCAGCTGACTGCCACGACGTACGTTGAGGAGTCACGGCTGAATTGACGTGCCCAATGGACTGCCGCCGCGCTGTGTCGCCCTGCTGTAGCGGTGACTCGGCCTTGGCCAGGGTCCACCGCGGGGTGAGGCGCCAGTAAGCTTGTCGGTGAGTGGCCGCCACGTCACGCCCGGACGACACCTTTTTCCCCTGCCAAGTGTCCCTGGGCTAGGGGTTCTGGACCCGCCTCGGGCAGCGCTGTTATTTTGGGCTCCAAACTATTCCCCAGACGTGGCTATGGTTTGATTGGTTCTGACGCATATTCTGTAGCGCTCGATTACACGATGCCCCTGAACTGCCCCGTTATGCTTGGAGTTGGGGTTGATGACATGCTCCCAACGCCTCGGGCATGAACAGCTCGCCTTGGTCTCTGCCTACCGTGCATAAATAGAGCGACTGCTCTTGAGCTGATGATGTCTTCCATTTTCATTCTTCGTCGCAAACATTGAAGAAACTGCCAGCATCGCTAAGTCAGTCGACACTTTAAAAAAGTCTCTTGTTAATCAACAGCCCATCCCACCAACAAAATGGTCCTCGACGCTCAGGAAATGGTAAGTGACACTACAACCTTTTTCATAATCAACCATGAAATACGTCCACAAGCTGCTAACACGGACATCAGAGAAGGCGCTGGTCGGACCGGCCCAAGGCGTCGTTCGGACGCGCCGACCTTCACGAGGAGCACGAATTTGCGGCCACCGATTACGAGCGCGAGTTCCACTTTCGGGATTGCCGCAACATCTTGTTCCGTCACGGAGAGGACGTCCTTCTGCTCACTCAAGGTTCCGGCCACATGACGCTGCCAGCCAAAGTCCGGGTCCTGGTCCAGTCGGGGTACGCAAAGTGCGAGCCCGCGGGCTCAAAGGCGTTCTCCGGCTTCCGCGCCCCGCCCCCGAGCCGCGTCTCGGGCTATGCTCGCTCCTCGGCCGGCTCCGCCTGTAGCGGGAGCATCGCCGCCACCAACAGCTACCACCTCAACAAACCGCCTCGCGACGCCGCATCCTTCACCCGTGGCACTGCCGGCAGCGCGTACATGTCGGCCCGGAGTCAGGCTGACCCCGGCGACTGGGAGGTGATCGAGGAAGACTCCGAGCAGATGATCTACAGGAGCCACGGCTTCCGCGGCGGCGCCGCCGATGACTGCAGCATCGCCCCGAGCGAGAGCATCAGTTCTGTCGGCAGCCGCGGCATCTTTCGCCGCCACACGCAGCCCTTCTAAGCGCGTTGACGTATGTTTTTCTTACCGTCCTGAGCGGCAGGTTGTCGGAATGATGAAGGGATGGGCGTAAGGGTTTCAGAAGAGGCGTGGCTCCTGAAAAAGGGGCAGTCCTGCCAGCGCCCACTTTCGCACGTCAGCTACACGCCGTCTGGGGTCCCGATGATATGGGACTGAGCCGGGTATAGACTGGAAGCAACGTCGAATGTGTGCGCTGGCACTCGTCGCCCATCTATCTGAATACCTGCCCGCCAACCGCCGTTCCTCCGCTTGTGGCGACAGAGGCGTTTGTGAGATTGGTCTTTTAGAAGGTTTGGGAGTCATGAGTTCGATTTCATTTATCCTGGATAGCATCTGCATATGGGTTAAGGGTCGGTTAGGTACGGATAAGGCAAGGATCTCATATTTAACTAATGGATTTCGGGGCTGGGGCACACTATCTCATAGAATCAATCAAGACTGTTCGATCTTCCCATTGACGATGCTTCTTCCTATCCCGGGCAGTGCGCATCATGGACTTAGTAACCGCAAATAACCTGCCATCCCTTCTCTCTCTTCTGGTTGTTTTCGACCCTATTAACTATCGCTTTTTTCTTAAAAAGAAAAAGCACCCACCCTGTCTCTCTTCTCTTTGTTCTTCGAGAATCTTTTTGCTTTTTGCTTCCCTGACTGAGATCAAAGTGAACTATTGATATTTCAGCTATAACCTCGTTATAAGCAATAACAAAATACCTACAAGAACAACTTTCTGTGACTACGACCTCACGTTACAATTCAAATCACGTCGAGCGATTTGAGAGCTATGCTTGCTTCCTCAGAACTTTGCAGCCTTGGCCCGGGCACTTTACCCGAGCCTCCTTTTTGGTGTGAAACCCCTGTCCTCGGGATGTAACAGGGTGTGAGTATTCGGACCTGACGCGCCTGGAGACACACCTTGGCGGTATCCTACAAAAAAGCCGGCGCGCCTGGGGCAAACTGTCAGCCCTGGCCAGTTGAGTGCTATCAAGTCGATAAATAACCGAGACAAAAGCGCTTGCACTCACCGAGGCTGTTTGATATGGCCAATGTTGGCCCTGCTCAGCTACCGATTTGCCTCAGTAATTAACCTATGCCTTGGTACTTCCTATTTGCGTTTTACACTTATACGCGCACAGTATGGGTGCTCAGTCGCACCCCCATTTCTGTACACGCACATTCGTGCTCCACTTTTGACATCCAAAATTCCCTGCGGAGTGCTACCATCCACTTGGCTGAAAGTTCCCTTTTCCAGCTTGGCGTGGGCGTGCCACCGAACGCCGCACAGCTTAGGCACTTCTTGAACGACTCTCTGTCGACTTCAAGGTCGCCTTGGATTTATTACATGGTCCTTCTCTTTCGCGTTCTGACCCCTAGCAACCAGAAACATGATGGCTGCGAGTCTCATCCTTATCGCCCTTCCGCTCCTGCTCACTTACCTGGCCGCGACGATATGGCACCGTCGATTCAAACAGTTTGCCCATTTTCCTCAGCTCAAGCCTTCACTTCTCTGGGGACACCTGCAAACCATTCACGAGTACACTTTACGGGAAAAGCCGAAAATTCATGTTGGTACGTCGCTACCTCGACTGGAGCGACCCAAGAGCGCACGATAGAATTTGATGGCTGACGGCCGTCGTCGACAGACCCCGTGTTCGCGCAAATAGCCAAAGACCTTGGGAATCCACCATTGATGTATTTTGACCTTCGCCCTGTCAGCTATCCCATGGTTGTAGTCAACAGCCATGAGATAGCCGAACAAGTCTCGAGGGTGAGTAAGCAATTCGCCTGGAGTACGCCAAAGTCTCCCACCTTAGGGGACCTGGTACGGGTTATCGGACCCGAGTCCATCTTAATGAGGCAGGTGAGTATTTCTTGTTCATCCGCACCGCGGCCGACCTGTTGCTGAGCGGCACTCCAGAACGAGGACTGGAAGCAGCTTCGCAAGCGCTTCAATCCTGGCTTCGCCCCCCAACATTTGATGACGCTTCTTGGGTGTATCTGCGACAAAACCATGATCTTCATCGACCACCTCGAGCGCTATGCTCGCTCGTGCAAGGAGTTTCCTCTCAACAAACTTACCATCAACCTGACGTTTGACATCATCGGTGCTATCACCATGGATGAAGATTTCGACGCGCAGCAGCCTGAGTCATCGGGCCAGGGCGAGTTCATCAAGCTGTATGACCAGCTTCTCAAAATGTACAGCAACGAGGACAGCCGGTTTCCGTGGTGGACGCAGCCGAAGCGCGAATGGCGCCGCTACAAATTAGGCAAGCAGATCGACATGCGCCTTGATGCCATGATCAGGAAGAAGCACGCCGAGCAGCAGCAGAAACAGGACGAACAAAACGCCGGCAAGAGAAAGCCCCGCGACGTCCTCAGCCTGAGTCTGCAGGGAAGCAGCGAGTTGAGTCAGAGCCTCCTGGCCGAGACGCGAGACCAGATTAAGACGTTCCTCTTTGCCGGGCACGACACGACCGGGATCTTGCTGGCATGGCTCTTTTACGAGCTGTCTCGCACTCCGCATGTGCTCAAGGCCGTGCGTGACGAGCTCGACGGCATCTTCGGCCCGGACCCGGACCCAGTCGCTGTGCGGGAGAAACTCCTGGCCCCGAACGGGGAGGAGCTCATCAATAAGATGCCGTATATCAATTCCGTCATCAAGGAGATTCTCCGGTTGAGACCTCCGGCCGGGACGGCGCGGATGGCGCCTCCTGGGACCGGTTTCAATGTGCGCACATCCGACGGACAAAGCTTCTGCCTCGACGGCGCCATCATCTACAACTGCGCCACCATTATCCAACGAGATAGGACCGTCTTTGGGGACACGGCCGACGACTTTGTCCCGGAGCGCTGGCTGGGCGATAAGGGCATCATGAGCGCCGACGCAGACCAGAACGAGGCGGCGGGTGGCAGAAAGTTCCCGCCAGGGGCATGGCGGCCGTTTGAACGAGGCCCCCGCAACTGCATTGGGCAGGACCTGGCCACCATCGAGGCCCGAGTGATCGTCGCCCTCGTCGCGAGACAGTATGACTTTGTCAAGGTTGGATTGGGGGAGCTCGACCTCGACGAGAAGGGGCAGCCAACCGTCAACGAAAAGGGACAGTACAAGACCAAGTCGGAGCTGTACAACGTGAGCACAATCATAACCTTTTTTTTTCCCAGGATGCATGTGACGCGGCGCGCAGATGCTGACATTTTTGAAAGACAACACAGGTGACGGCCAAGCCGGTCGATGCCATGATGATGAAAGTGAAACGGCGGGCCTGAGGGTGGATGTCAGGTGCAGTACAATTGAACGAGGTGAACATGAATGCGCTGTGTAGACTGGTGCCGAATTGTTTGAGCTGGAAGGTACAAGATGGTTACCTAGTCAAATATGAAAAATCCAGGATAAGATACCTGAGTGCTACAGTACGGCAGGTGCGGCATGGACATGCAGTGCGTATAGGCCAATTGAAATTTGACCGGAACCTGACCGGAAAGTCTCCAGGCCCATGTGACCAAACTTTTGATGGGAACGCATGCCACGGTCGCGGCCTGCAAAGGGCAAGGGCGCACAGCAAGGCAGGCGCTTTGAACCCCACCCCTACACATCGGTTTCCGCTAGCTGCCCCACTACCCGCATCGCGAGCCCGGCGCTTCGGGTTTCTTGGAACCGCCCAGCTGCTCAACTCCGCTAGCACCGACCCCAACTGACGAAACCCGACGTTCTGTTTAACTACCTACTTACCAGTTATGACCAGAAGGCCCTACTCCTTGGCGGTGGGCAGGGCATCGGTGCACTCTAGGCTGGCCTCTTGATCGCCAAATGCAAGGCCAAGCTGCAAACCGACCACAGCTGCAGCTCGCTCACCCTGTCCCGCAGACCGGAATCACAGTCACGATCCTTAGTCCATTCAAGTCCGCACGTTCTAACTTTCAGCCCACTGTTATCCACTATGGCTTGGCTGAGATCGTCAGAAACTCGAAAGGCGATAACGTCGAATGAGAAGGGAGCGACCGTCTTATCGCAGTTTCCCCGGTTTCAACACGTCACTGCTGAATCTCATCCCAGGCCACGTCTGCACAAAGCAAGGGGTTCCGAGACTTCCGCTCTTGCTGCCCCTGTGACAGTTACAGTGACTGAGGTGCCATCTCCACTGGCTTCGCCGGCCGAAGCGTCAGCGGCCGTCGAAGGGGTTTCCGAACCTGAACATGGTGCGAAAACAGACCAATGCGAATTCCCATACTTCCCTCTATTTCCAGCCGAGTTGCGCCTCAAGATATGGTGAGTCGTCTTCACCAAACCATCCGCCCCGTCTCGCCGAGTCCGGATACTGTAATACCCTCATGCCGCTCTTTGTTGATCCGGCGGGGCTCCGGGAGCCCCCGGGAGGTTGATGGGACCTAGGGCGGACTCGGACTGACAGGTGTATTACCAGGCATATGTCATTTTTGCCTCGGACCGTTGTGTTGCACACGAGACGCAGCCACTACGCGGATTACTTAGAGCATGCAGGCGCGCCCAGGTGGCAGTCTCAGTCGCGCAACCCCGCCGCGCTGTCCGTCAACATCGAGGCTCGCGCGGCCGCCCTGGAGTGCTACACGGTCGCCATGCCCCTGTTCGCGCCGCCTCCGCGGACGCCGACGCCCGAGCGGCCCGGCGACCTCCAGGACAGCGACCGGGTCCTGTACTTGAACCTCGAGCAGGACACGGTCGTGCTCCTCGGTGACCTGCACTACACACGCCTCATGAAGTTGCTGGGCTACTTCCGCCACATGGACATACCTCGAGGCCGCAGCAGCTCTGGTGCTGCTTCTGCACCGGGGCTCAAGAGACTGGCCATGAGCGTCGCCCTCTGGACGCACGAGGTCGGTGCCGCTACCCTCAAAGCCTTTGCCCGCAGTGTCTTTGCCGATATCGAAGAGTTCATCCTCTTTACCTACTCGGAGCCTTTGCCTCCTGGCGATTGGCGCGGGGCTTGTGTCCTGGAAGAGGCCGCTGTCGATACCGACTATTACCGGCACTTCATCATGGGAAGGGGGAGGCAGTTCCGCGTCGACGACGGTTGGATGGTCGTCGGTCGAGGCCCAATAAAGATGGCCGAGATCAATTTCAAAGGGGGTTGGTGATAGGCTGCTCATGGCTCGCACGCGCTTCCTTCCTTGTTGGGTTTTCTCGTCCTCATCCCATGTCGTATGTCTCCTTCTTCGTGGCTGTCGTACGCCGTATGTCTTCTTTTCGTCGTGCCGAACATATTTCTGTGTCTTTTCATCGATCGCTGGTAGCCAACGATTCCTTCGCAAGACTGTAAGTGTCTCTGAAACCTTCTTTGGGGCCTAGATTAGCGCATGATAAATCGACTTTCCCCTGCCCAGCCGCCGAGCTTGATCCCGCCCCCTCGGCATAACATCAACTTTATCATGCAAGTGCAACCAATACTCCGGGCCAGCCTCTCTATTACCCTTTCCGATATGGTACAGAGATATACAAATCTATCATTACACCGCTGCCGCACTCATGCTCCTAGCCTCCTCAATATCTTCTCCCGAACCACCTGCTGGGCGACTTCGGCGCCGTGTTGTAAGGATATGGCCCCAATGATGGCGAAGAGAGAAGTATTCAGTACAACGGTAAGACCAGAGGCCTCAAGATTCTCGGGCTAGCAGAAAGGCGGATTTGAGTCAGTCCTCGCAAGGCGCTTCAAGAGCACGCAAAAACCCAACTATGCGCGAAATCACATACCATTCTTGGCTTCCACCTGACCACCTCTGGCAGACCAACCTCGATCGCCAGTTTCGCCAGCTTGTCCTTTGATACCACGTCTAGCGGTTGTCTTGAGCTAAGCTTGTCGACGTTCGCGAGCGCGCTATGCTGGAAGGGCTCGCGGCCGAACGAGTCCTGAGCCGGGGGCTCGCGGGCGGGCGCGGGAGTGACCATGATGTGCCGTGTGGTCTCAAGAGAAACAATCAATCGTCCTAAGTGTAAAAGATTTGGTTAGCGCGCTTTGCCTCGTACCCGCCCCGGCACTTGAACGCTCCGAGGCTGGCGATTGTTGGAACGACGCACCAAAATAGGCCAGCCTCGTGTTGAACCCTCGCCTCCCTTGATCGAAACTCTTGTGTGTGACGGCAAGCCACTTGATCTCGTCCGGCAGCATCCTATCCCCCTTAGACCCTAGCAAACGGTTGTACATGGCATCAAGTTTGGCCGGATCATCGTTGTTGTGCCAAACCGTCCGCCTCGGATCCTTGACCACGTTGATCGAAAACCCGGGGCCCTTCATGCGTTCCGGCGTGTAGGACCACCGTGGCCGTTCTTGTTGCCGCTCGGCTGCCGTCTCGAGGACCTCGTTGCTGCTGCGCGATGCAGATATCGACAGTTGGCGCGCTGGTTGGCCAAACCGCTGCGCGACCGATTCAGCAGCGGCGCTGCATCGACGTAGCGCTTTGCATGTTGCCGTGGCGGCCGAACGGGAGGTGCTGAGAGCCATTGGACGTGGTGGAGGAACAGTCGAGAACCCAGTGGTTTGGGAAGCGTTGAAGTCCAGGACTTGGGGGGACCACTTGAAAGCTCCAGATCCAGTCGGTCTTTCGCGGATTATTTTTTTGCGGCCTGGCTTGCCAGCTGCCCGGATGCCAAGACATTTCAAATCCGTAACGAAATATAAATACAGGCGGTAACTTACCGAGTACAGCTTTTGGGTTGTCCTCCTCTTGGCGGACCAGCCGCTTGCAAGTTGCGTTTGCGCCGAGTTTCGGGTCCACCAATCCTCCAGTTCAAGCTCCACTTCCCTTGGCCTTTCGCGTCGCAAGCGCGTCTCCTGATAGCCGACCGCGAACTGCTCGTGTGGCTTCGCATCTGATTATCGCCATGTCGTTGTCCACAATGGCATCGGCTCCGAAGCATGCTACGGGCAGCACAGGCGCGGCAGGTTCGAGTTCCTTGCGTGACAGGCTCGCGGCAGTGCTACCTCAAGGCCACAAGTTCGGCGTTCACCACTTATCGACGCCCCCGACACGAGCAGAACCGCTCTGCGCAGCCCCACCCGGTCGACGACCAGACAAGACGTACAGGGAAAGCCATTTTCTTGCTGTCTCGATCCGCCCTCGAGAGCATGCAGTCGCGGGCTCCAAGCGCGCATCGCCGGGCGCAGACCAAGCGAAGGAACCGGAGTCAAAAAAGCGGACACTCGTCTTTGCACTCGAGGTCTTTATCTTTACTACCGCGTACCAAACCACACTCTTCGTGTCCAAGGCTGATTCGACCGGTTACCTCCACCTCCTCGACCTGCCAGAAGGCGCGCCGTCTCCGATCCGCCAGGTATGCGCCACATTCCTCGCATACCTGCTTGACCACCGTCGGCGCAACCACATTCAATCCGTCGTCAACCTGTTCGCTCGCGCACAAGCACAATACCTCTTTCCGGGAAGCGTCAAAAATAAGGGGAAGCATGTTCTGGACGACCGGGGGCTCGTCCGGTGGTGGTGCAAGGTGCTCAACCCGCTGATGGAGGGGTTGAGCAAGGAGCCATGGGCCGGCACCAGGGGCTACCTACTTGTCCCAGGTTTAGAGGACGTGGAAACTCGAGCCTTTATCCCGCGCACCGCGGCGAGCTTGGGTAACTGGGTGATTGGTCACCCTCTGGAGCAGATCTCACACTACACCCGTGATCTCAACGGTGTTCCACCACGGTGTCTCATCCCCGGTTATCCGGACGATCCCAAATCGCGGTTCCGCGACGAGCTGGACGAGGAGGTCTCCAAACAGAAGCAGGATATCGGCGCGTGGAGGAGCGTCAAGACATTGGACCAATTCTGGGAGATGATGGCGTTCCGTCAGGAATGCTCCAGTGGACGATTGACCGGATTCATATGGTTGGTTTTCGACCCGATTCAATCGCCGCTACCGAGCTGCTTCAAGACAGTTACGCCAACAAATCCACACACGACCTCCACCATCACATGTAACCCATCCATCTCGCGGGACATGCCACCAACCCCGTCTCGAAAACGCGTCGAGGTTTCCTCACACATTCCGCATCTAAGTCCACTCAAGGCGCCAGCTTCTCCGAGCACTCTTGCATCGCAATCATCCAAGACCCGCAGAAAGAAAACCAAGAAAAAGCTGTCTGGCCTTGTTGTCCCCCGCACGCCAAAGATAAAAACAGAGGCGCGTAGCTACCTCACCAACCGGCCGACCGCAACCGCCTACTACTACTGGCCGCCCGAGGCTCGCGGGGATAAGCTTGTGCAGGAGACAGAGTACAAACGCATCGTCGAGCTGTTGCTCCATCTAGACTTCTCGACGCTCGACAAGGCTGTCGGCAGTTCCCGACGGTGGCTCAACGAGGTTGCCATCGGCGGTAGTGCGGAAGGTGGGGATGTTGTAGGTCGAGCAAGCATTGCTGCCTTGGCGCCAGCCAATGGAGCCGCCCCCGGTACCGTTAACGGAACCGTGACAAACCTGACTGGGTTGATTAGGAGGAAAAATGCGCCGTCGTCTGCTGACTCAGACGCTGGTCGGACATTGCCCCCCGCTGTAAAGAAATCGGCGGAGCTCGCCACCGAGGCCGTTCCAAAGGTGAATGTCTTGGGCGGCAGTATAGTGCGGAAGGAAAAGAAAGAAGTCGGGGACCAATAGCGACGCAAGTGTCCGGTATCACTTTCCCAATCGGCTTTATATCTTTCCACGGCTCTGGCAGGGTCATGGGAATCATTCTCTCTGGACCGGCGAGTTTCTGGTCTCGTTTCCTACGGTGGGTGGCGTAATCGTACGACGGTGTTTGGAGAATTTATTCTGGATTATAGTCCCGCTGGGTCGTCTAACGCGCCGCACAATTCTTTCACTTGAGCATGACTTCAAGCCCGACTTTGCTAGCGGTTGGATCCGTGGTCCTCGGAAAGTTTGGGCATAGTCCCGAGTCTTACTCGTAGTAGGTACAAAGGCATCTGAGCCACACAGAGACATGTTGGGCCCTCGCTCGTGATGGGTTCTTTGTTAATACAAGTAACGTATTCATGTCCGCCGCCTCTTTGCCGCAGGGCCGTCGTCCTCCCTACTGCGCGAATTGTCTGCAGC
Source organism: Corynascus novoguineensis (assembly GCA_033296725.1). Taxonomy (NCBI): domain Eukaryota; kingdom Fungi; phylum Ascomycota; class Sordariomycetes; order Sordariales; family Chaetomiaceae; genus Corynascus; species Corynascus novoguineensis. The sequence continues at coordinate 6,014 of MU857698.1, read as the reverse complement.
CCTATCCAACAGCTGGTCCAGCTCTCGCCGAACCCACGCTTGGGCTTCCCGCAAGAGCTGCTTCTCGCCCCTCCTTACCCACAGTCCCATCTTTTGCCGTCCCGTCAGTCGGCCTTCGCTCATGAGGGACTCGTCATCCTCGAGGGATGTAGCGTACTGCCGCTCCCTAGCCTGGAGAGCGCCGAGGACGGCTTGTAAGTAGACTTCTTTGCGCGTATTCTTGTCCGACACGAGATCGATCCCGGCAACCTTCTTGAGGGCTTTGAGAACCGCTTTGACCTGGTCACCCAGCTCGTCCGGCAAGCCGGTGAAGACGGCGTCGCCCACGAGCTGGCCGGCGGAGTCGGGGTCATCGCTCAAGCGCTCCAGCACAAAGCTCTCCTCGAAATCGTCGTCGCCGTCATCGTCCGACCTGATGAGCTTGCACACCTTGTCCCAATTTGCCGGGCCCACGCGACCACCCCCAACAAGGCGCTCTTTTAGGCCAGCCTCGACAAGCTCCCACGGCAGCTCCACCACATCGTAGCGGCTGTGCTTAGGCGTTACGTATCCGTAGCGGCGCAGCAGCTCGCTATTGGGGAGGGGGCCGTAGTAGTTAAGTATCTCCTCGCCGGCCCGGATGGGCCGCAGCGTAGTGGCCGTGAGGGAATCCTCGCCGTGGTTGATGTGCGCGTTGAACTCGGCGTCGGCATTGAGCATGTCGGCCATGGGCACCATGCCTAGCATCGTCCTGCCCTCCCTGTCTTCGACCCACTCGTCCTCCGCATCATCGGCGGTCGCCGCGGCGTCGTCGTCGTCGTCCTTCTCGAGGTCGAAGGCGTAGGCCATGATGGCACTTCCCATACGGTGAGCCATCTCAAGCAACTGAGTGTCGTCGACCTCCCCACGGCCGCGGGGGAAAAAGACGTGCTCGTGGGCCCGTATCACGGGGAGGATCTTGGACTCGATCATGGCGTCCGCCTCGCCCTTGCCAACCCTCGCAACAAGGGCGCTTGCTTGCAGCTCGGACAGCTCGGCGGGAGACCAGAACATGGGCGTGTCAAAGGCCGAGGGTAGCACCTCCAGGTACGGCTTCCATTTTGAGGCATCGCCCCGGAAGTGTTCGTAGATCAAGATCAGAATCAACAGGCTCCACGAGTCTTGTGATGACGAGGAGGTGCCATCTTCGTCTCCCAAGTCAGAGTCCCCGTCACCCTCGCCCTCAAGGTCGAAGATGCCGGGGATCTCATTCTTGAGAGCCGCTGTCGCCGAGCAGATGATAGCGTCACGGGGGACGGTGAAGAGCACCGTATCTGCTGGGATGTCCGCTTTGGCGACTATTCACTGGGTAGTCAGCAAGCGGCTAGCACAGGTGTTGTTTTAAATGAGTTAATTCACCAATTCCTCGACCAGCGTTCCTTGATCTCAAGTCCTCCATAGCGATTAGGTCGGTGCGGATACTTGCTCCAGGAAGGGACTGGAACCAAGTCAAGAACTTGTGCGTCGAGTCCGCAAAATTTGCATCCGTCTCATTGTCGACCTCCATCGTATGGCGTTACGGAGAGGGCCCGTGCAAATCATCTAGCTAAGTAAGCTCGCCGAATAAACTGATGCGAGTTTCTTGCTACCAGGTTGTGCTTTCCAAGAAAGGGCGGTTTCCGCTTTGCCCCCAAAAATTTTATGTCAAGGGCGGAGGTGGCTCGTGCATCGTAGCAGTATTTGGAGGGATAGTACCCTACCAAGCACCTCTGTCTCCCTTTATGCCAGTGCTTCCGAGATATGTAGCCAACCTTGTAACGTTATACAGCTCAATTCAGTCACTTAGAGTGCCTAGCGGTTCTCCTCTGTGAGCGTTCTAGGTGATGAGGGCCACGCAGAGGGTGGGTTTTTCCCGGAGTTGATCCTGTTACGGGTACTTGACCGATTCCGATTTTTTCTCCAGAATGATCTATCACTATTCGCGTAGCTCAGGGTTGACTCCCTTCGCCATGTTGAGTGAACACGATAGGGGCAATTGTTATGGTTCCAGGGCTGATTGTCGAAGAAATATTCAACCCATTTGAACAGCTGGATGTCTAGCTAGCTGGCTCAATTCAAGTGAACAAAGAAAAATAGACTGTTCTGGGAAACAATCAACTGCCCCTTTCCGGTGTAGCAAGAAAGATTTTTTTTTTTTGGCGAATCCTCTGGTGCTCTTACCCTACGGTTTGTTCACCCCTGGCAACCCGAATGTACCAACACCCTTTATAGGGAATAGAACATGGTTAGGAGCATGAGACTGAAATAACAACTGCAGACGTGCGCCTCCTGCCCATCTCTGGTGCCTATAGCATCGTCTCTATGTTGTTGAGTTTGGTAAGCCTAGCATTCCTTCCTGTCCACCTCTAATTTCGACTAAGGTATCAATAGAATAGCACGCTCATGAACCACAGCATAACGTCGGTATCAACCATTCTACGCCTGTACGCCTCCTGTCCCCCCATATCAGCGAACGATCTCGTGGCACCTGTAGACCCTGCCTTGATTCGGCCTACGCCCACTCGGCATATTCGAACCGAAAAACATCGCCGAACTCCCCACAATATCCATAGCCCCATATCCCTTAACTGCCAAACACGCCACCAGTTTTGGGCGGTCAGAGGCGGTCGTTCCGGAGGCTGAATTTGGCTTTCGCCCAATTCGAGGAAACCCGGCCTCATTGCTTTGCCACGGCTTGCTGGATCAAGTTCCAGCACTCACCCGGTTCCTCAAACACGTGCCAGGCCTCACTGTGTCCCAATTCAGTCAGCCGGTAGCGACCTGAGACTTTGCACATGCGGACTCACCGAGGGACACCTTCGAACGCCTTGTCAAAGCGACTCGGCTCGTTCTTCTCCTCTATGCCGACTGCGGCAACGTCGGTCACTTTCCGGATCAGAACCAGCTTGATCCATTGTGGAAACAACCTGCAGGCCGCGCCTGTGGTGAGTGCATCGGTGTCAGTCTGGGCGAGATCAAACGCTCATCTGTGAATAAGAGTATGTTTACCGTATGCCTCGGGATCGCTCTGTGTCGAGTCCCCAATGCAAATCATTTTGCGGCGCGGCAACCACTGCTGTATCTTTTTGATCCTATCGACCTTGTACTTCTCGGTCCCCAAAGTCAGACTGGACAGGAGCCCAGAGATTGTCATCCAGCTCGAGTCTCGAAGAATCAGTTGCCCATGCGGGTAGTACGCATCCCTGAATTCTCTCAGAAACGGATACAGATTGTAAGGGGAAGCCGATAGGTAAAAGAAGGGCGCAGAGGGGTCCAGCAGCTGACGGAGACGGGAGTAGAGCTCTGGCATGCCTGGGACCGGTGTAGGCTCAGACTTGGAAGGCGCGCTCGAGGGTCAGCAGAGATCCATGCGACACCCGGGTGCGCAACTGGAAGAACTCACGACAAAGGTGGACTTGAGAATGCCGACAGGGTCGCTTGTCTGCGTGATCTTGATTGTGTCATCGACATCTGGAACACCCACTCATGTTAGCTAGCAGATGGGCACCAGAAAGAAGAGATTACCATACCAGAGATCACTGCCCAACCCTCTGGCTCCGCATACACCGTTTTCATCTCGAGTACCCCAGTCACACCCGAGGGCACGTCTGCCGTCGACTTCACAGTAGCCCCAGCTACCGCTTTTGGGACCCTCTTGATGTTGCTGCTGATGCCGTTCCTACCGCCCGGGCCGAGCTTCAGCGGGGTGGACCCATTGAAGTCAACCTTGATTTGCCTACCCGGCAGGATTTCCATGACGAAGGGGGAGATGCGGCGCTCAATCGTTTTTTCCTCTTCCCCTCCCTTCGCTAGCCCAACCTTGCCCGCGATATCGCTTACAATGTCCAGCACCTTTCCTGACGCCTTCTCGTCAAAGGCTGCCGCCACAAACTCGGCCTCCCACTGGCCCCCACGGCCCCGGAATGCAACGTTGTCCATGAGCCAGACGATATCGTCAGCGGCGATGGACGCGGGGAGCGGGTTATTGGATCCGAGATACGAGAGGAGGTGGGTGAGCTTATGCTCCTTGCGCGATACCCGTGCCTGGTTTGTTGACACGCTGGCCAGCGACGACTCGGTGTCGCTAAACTTCCCTTTTTTCCGCGTCTGCTCCTCGAGCAAGGATGACGTGGACCGCCGGAATGAGAACGACATGGTGGGTGAGGCTGTGAGGAATTCTGATGTGGTGTTGAGGGGGGCGACCTTGCCTGTAAGTCAGTGCTTGGCGGACCAGTAGACAATGCTGATGATACGCGAGAGGGAAGCTTCGGTTTGAGTCGAGAGCTCGAGGTATTGTGAATATAGATGTTGTCTGTCGATAGCAACCGACAAAAATGGTGTCCTAAAAGTTGTGGTGTTCATACTTTAGACGTCGACGTCTTCCAAGTTATTGCTGTCCCTAACCAAGGCAGATGACCGAACTCCGCATGACCATCGGCAGGGGGTTGGGGCTGGTGGCTGGGTCATCAGCTCGCCCAATAGGCACACCTCATCTTGGCTGCACTTACCACAACCGGTTAGGGCGAGCCTTGCCCAGCAACTTGACAATACTGACGATCAGACCAACAAGCGCAGCGTGCCCATTCTTCGACGAATCTCTGGGCCCGTGACTGCATATCCGTGTAGGCTTGAGACTGGTGGATGGTGTACTACTTTGGGGCGGCTGTCTTGCACATGCAGGGATTGCCCGCACATGTTCCTTCCCGATGCTATGGTTGCGTTGTAACGCATCTCGCATGCCAGCCAGTACATCAATGCGGCTCTTGTCATTGTCTAAGATTCGATCAAGCAGGCGGCAATTAAACAAACGAACTTCCATTACTAGGATGGCAGTCTCTCGGCCGTGCCTTTGAGGGGTCATGACTTGATGTTGGCTCGTTCCGTTCCGCCACATGCAGACCATGTATTAAAAACCAGTGTGCGCATGGCCACCACCAAGCACCCACTCTTGTACATCCGCGAGATATCACTTTTCCCGGAATTAGACTCATCTGTCTGTCATAAACAAACAGGACACGGTATGCCCGTGGACCATTGTAAGCTCAGGCGCTTTAAGCAGCGTCCCTTGCTACCTAACAAGACAGAGAAGTCTTGTTAGTTAGCTGCCTAAGGTGTGTTGACTAATTATCAGTTTACTCTTGTAAGAAATGGGAGATATAATAGAGAGGAATTGGCCAAGACTGCCCTCCAAACTGTCTAGCGAAGGTGTGGTTAACGAAGTCTGCAGGTTGGCAAAACAAAAGAGTTACAATAAATGATTTCCAATCATTGGCTCAGTCGGTGACGATGTTGTTGATGCGCTGAACTTTATCAGCCACCATAAACAGTGCCTTAACTTATACAGACCTGCTCTTGGGTTTTGCCGGTGACTGGCTACATGCTGCGCCTCCATCTGTCAGAGAGCCCAGGCACTCAAGTGTCAAGGAGATAAAGCCGTCCTAGGTTCGAATCAGAAAGCTGTGGTAACGCTTGGCTGTTGGCACCTGGGTCCTTCTATTCCGACCAATTTGCCTTGGGGGTAGTACGCTGATCCAAGCTTGAAATAGCGATATATCTCTGTTCGTCCCAAGGTCCTCCTGCATCCCGGATCATGTGATGTTATTCAACTTGGCCTCAATGAACGATTGGCTGATGACGAAACATACTAGGCACAGCTGTTCTCCTTAGAGCAGCCCTGTTAACCAAATCGCCGGGCACTTGAGAGTTGATTAAGTATACTTTTATACTTTTGGGCTTTCTATTTATAAAAAAATAATTGTACAATCAACAGGTAGGCTAACATAAATGCAATAGCAAGAACGAGTAACTAACATAGGTTTTTATTTTTATTCTTTTCCTTTATGACATTTAACTTTCGTATTATTCCTTTATAATCAAGATAATTCCTCGTCTGAAAAAGAGCCACATAGTCCTGTGACACAGGGCACAGCATACGTAGAGGGACTTTGTCACGAACCAACCATATTGTCACAGGCTTTGCCTGTGACTGTCATGTTGTAGATGTAGCTAGGGTTAGG